>CM038121.1:12022774-12273389 GCA_001642375.2 Mentha longifolia
AAAAGATTGGTCTATACGAATTGCTGCCATGCAGAGAGTTGAAGGTCTTGTTATTGGAGGTCTGTTCATTAACTAATTTATAATCCAAGCCTTGGTGCCAATTCCTTTAACAAAACCTGTCATTTCTCAGATCCATGAATTTGCTGTTTCTACTATGAGGGCAACCTTATTTTATGTTGAACAGAGAATTTATTACTCATATTGGGTTACAAAAGTGCATAGTTTCTGCTATAATAAATTATATTATTTTTTGAGTCTGCAGGTGCAGTTGATTACCCTGGTTTCCGTGGGCTTCTCAAGCAACTAGTTGGTCCTTTGAGCACACAATTATCGGATCGGCGTTCTAGCATTGTGAAGCAGGTTTGGCTCTATGTGATTAGATAGACTATTCTTTCTCTAAGAGTGTTGATATTTACATTACAGAAATGAGTCCAGGATGAGGTGCTAATCATTTATCATGACATTCAATTTTCAAATTTCTGTTAGTAGCTCTCTTGTGGAATTGTTTATTTGTGATGGACATACATGCATCCCACTGAAGTCTTCAGCGTCAATGTTTTTTCTCAAGAGAATATTGGTATATTTTTGCTATGTATACTCAAAGTGGATTACGTGTATGGAATGTTGCTAATGGGGGCTTTATAACGTGTGAGAAGGAGAATAAAATTAACATGGTTTTAGCGCTCAAAAGTTACTCCCTGTGATACTTGAATTGCTCTTGCTAAATGGGTTATAGCTGAAATTCTAATCTATTACTGAAATTATTGGCTGAAGATTTGTCGATTCGTTCTTTTCACTTATGTATATTTCATTTGCTAGGCATGTCATTTGTTATGCTTCTTATCTAAAGATCTATTGGGGGATTTTGAGGCCTGTGCTGAGACATTTATTCCGGTGAGAACAACTCTTCGTACACATTATGATTTCTGATAGCTGATACAGTTAATCTTGCCTCTCACTACCGTTCTTGTCATTTAGGTCCTTTTCAAGCTTGTTGTCATAACAGTGCTTGTAATTGCAGAGTCAGCAGATAACTGCATAAAGACGGTAATGCTCTAATGTTTCTGTTAGGCGGTCGCCTTTTTTAAATTTCATTTTAGATACTGATACTTGAGATGTATCTTGATCTATAGATGTTACGCAATTGCAAAGTTCCCCGTGCACTTCCACGGATTGTTGACTCTGCAAAGAATGACCGTAATGCTATACTCCGTGCAAGGTATATCTATGGTCTTCTAAGTTTCTTTGTCTGCTGTCTTGTGCTCTTTGTAGAGTTCTAAGTATGACGGTGCTGGTTTCTTCTTTTCTCAGTGAACTATTTCGTTCTTGTATCTTTGTTGTAATGCCTCTTTTTCCTAAAATAGGTGTTGTGAATATGCACTTCTTATACTTGAGTATTGGGCCGATGCACCTGAAATACAGCGCTCCGCTGACCTCTATGAAGACCTTATCAGATGTTGTGTGGCTGATGCAATGAGTGAGGTTTGTGTCCTTGACATATTTCCATGTATTTATATAGATGGTGGTTGCTCTGTCATTTGCTTTCTTATTAGATGAATCGGTGTTCAATTCTCAGGTTCTCAATAACTGCAGACACACTTTACTATAATCTAGTTGGGCTACATTATCGTCAATAACTTAATTTACTCAACAGGTACGATCTACTGCAAGGACCTGTTACAGAATGTTTGCAAAAACTTGGCCTGATCGCTCGCGGCGTCTGTTCATGTCCTTCGATCCAGTTGTTCAAAGGGTACTCGCATATTCCACTTTTCATGCTTTCATTCCAAACACTACCATTGCTGCGAAAAGTAGTGGCTGAGAGAATATTTGGTGCTAGGTAATAAACGATGAAGATGGAGGAATGCATAGAAGACACGCTTCACCTTCCATTCGTGAGAGAAGTTCAAACATGTCATTCTCCTCTCATACATCCGCACCTTCAAACATACCTGGTTATGGGACTTCTGCAATAGTTGCGATGGATAGAAGTACTAATTTATCTTCAGGGACGTCTCTTACCTCTGGACTACTTCTCTCTCAAGCAAAATCTATGGGTAAGGGTGCAGAGCGTAGCCTGGAAAGTGTGTTGCACTCAAGCAAACAAAAGGTCACTGCCATAGAAAGTATGCTGAGAGGCTTGGATATATCAGAGAAAACCCGATCCTCCAGTTTGGACCTAGGTACTTATTTTTTTCTATTTAAACTTTTATTTGTATAATGCTATTTGATGTCGGTCCTCTTTGGTTTGGATGGTGACTTCTCTAATCTGCAAGGGCATTTATAAAATTACCTGACTCTTGGAGTCATTTTAAAACTTGTGAATGGCTGATGCTAATAATCTCAGTTTTTCTATGATTATGAATGGTTAGCTATTTATTTTCTTGCCCCTAGTGCAGGAGTTGACACTCCATCGTCTCGTGATCCACCATTCCCCCTTGCTGTTCCAGCAAATAGTCTTACAAATTCCTTAACAGATCCGGTACCTGGTATCTCTAAAGGCAACAATCGCAATGGAGGCTTGGTGTTATCTGATATCATCACACAAATTCAGGCTTCTAAGGAGGCGGGGAAACTATCATATCATAGCAGTATGGGAAGTGAGCTTTTGTCTGCACATTCTTCCTACTCGGCCAAGAGAGCTCCTGAAAAGGTGCAAGATAGAGGATTTCTTGAAGAAAATTCTGATTACAAGGACTCACGTCGATATATGAACTTTCATGATCGGCAATACTTAGACACACACAAAGATGCTAGTTATAGGGAGTCGCATGGTAACCATGTACCAAATTTTCAGCGACCACTTCTAAGAAAGAATGCTGTTGGGCGGATGTCTGCTGGCAGGAGGAGGAGCTTTGATGACAGTCAGCTCCCACTGGGTGATCTCTCAAGTTCAGACAGCCCAGCTTCTCTAACTGATGCTCTAAGTGAGGGGCTGAGTTCTAGTTCAGATTGGAATGCACGAGTGGCTGCATTTAGTTATATTCGTTCTCTTCTGCAGCAAGGGCCAAGGGGCATTCAAGAAATCATGCCGAGTTTCGAGAAGGTCATGAAGTTATTTTTCCAGCACTTGGATGACCCCCATCACAAAGTTGCTCAGGCAGCCCTTTCAACTCTTGCAGATCTTATTCCAGCTTGCAGAAAGCCATTTGAGAGTTACATGGAGAGGATTCTACCCCATGTTTTTTCTAGGTTGATTGATCCCAAGGAATTAGTTAGGCAACCTTGCTCAACTACACTGGATATTGTTGGCAAAACATATGGTACTGATTCTCTTCTGCCTGCTCTGTTACGTTCATTGGACGAACAACGCTCTCCCAAGGCAAAATTAGCTGTTATTGAGTTTGCTATTGGTTCATTTAACAAGCATGCTTCAAATTCTGAAGGTTCTGGCAATAGTGGCATCCTTAAGTTATGGCTTGCAAAATTAGCACCACTGGTTCATGACAAAAATACAAAACTGAAGGAAGCAGCTACAACGTGCATAATATCTGTTTATACTCACTTCGACTCAGTCGGAGTATTAAATTTTATTCTTAGCTTATCAGTTGAGGAACAGAACTCCTTAAGAAGAGCCCTTAAGCAGTATACTCCTCGCATAGAGGTAGAACTCATGAACTTTGTGCAAAGCAAGAAAGAGAGACGTGGCAAGTCCTCATATGATCCATCTGATGTTGTTGGAACATCTTCTGACGATGGTTATATCGGATCATCAAAGAAGAGCCAATTGTTCGGTAGGTACTCTTCTGGATCTATTGACAGTGATGGTGGGAGGAAGTGGAGCTCTCTTCAAGATGCATCCTTCATCACAGGTTCTCTCGGAAACCAAAAATGTGATGATACACAGGAGAATTTGCATCATCATTTGGTGGAGGCTAACCCAAATACTGATGTTACAACAAATTACAAAAGTTCTAAATATGCATCTAATATCTCCAGTGATGATATGGGATTACCTGCAATGGACAGCCATTCAAATGCAGAGGTTTCTTTGACACCACGTTTGGACATCAATGGGCTGATTGGATCTGATCATATGCAGAAGTCTCTAGACATACGGGTTGACAATGAACCTTCCTCTGAATCGGCACTAAATTTTCCTAAACTTCCTGCTCTAAAATTGAATTCTTCTACAGAAACAGGACCAAGTATTCCCCAGATTCTTCATATGGTGAGCTTTTCTTCTGCTTTCTTGCCAAAAGGTTATGGTTTACTTTGCTTTTTCACTTGCCAATCTCCTCCAATCTACTAGTAACATGATTTTTTTTTCTTTTTTTTAAACCTGGAATGAATGTGATCTTATTCTTAATAAGCAATAATCAAACTAATAAGGAGGTTGTCGGTGGCCACGTTGGTCTGGAACCCTTTAGTTATTTCTTTATTTTGTTTTTTTGTTATTTTCTTCTATTCTTTAATTTCCTTACTTGTGGTAGGTCTGCAATGGGAGTGATGGCAGTCCTTCAGCAAATAAGCGCCACGCACTTCAACAGTTGATTGAAATCTCCATATCTAATGACCACTCTGTCTGGAGCAAGGTACAATATATATTTTAAGTGCTTTCGTGTATGTCTTTTCTTGTAATGTCTGTTTATTACTATTATCACTTTTCATTTGTCAATTCTAGGCTCTAGATTAAAACAGCTTTAGATATTTGTGGGTTTTGGTTCCTCTTTCTTTTTCTTTTTTTTGCTTTCATTTGTGGGGGATGTCGGAAGGATGTGAAAAACTAATCTAATATATTGGGTTGCATTGAAATGGAAAATGTTTGATTCAAGAGTGGATTGGTGGAAGAACTTCATACTCCTAGACTGAATGGGATTAAAATCATTATATTGTGAACATATAATGTAAAAGTATCTGCTCAGTGTATTAACTATTATGGCATGAAAAATTCTCACAGCTAAAATGCATCAAATCTCGAATACATTACTCCTAACAGCCACCTCTGTATTAGCTTCCTTTTCATGGTGAAACTTCCCAGTAATTTAATTACATGGTATTTGTTTGATGATGCAACAACATCGTGCTTCTAGTTGCTAAACAAATGGCATATTTCAGTACTTCAATCAGATATTGACGGCTGTTCTTGAAATGCTGGATGATTCTGACTCATCCATTCGCGAGTTGGCTCTATCTCTCATTTTTGAGATGTTGAAGAATCAGGTCCATTGTCTATTACATCTAAAATTTTGAATTTTGTCAATCTGTGGATTGCAACATTGTGCCCATCCTTGTACACTTTTCTTTCTTTCAGAAAGATTCAATGGAGGATTCTGTTGAGATCGTTATTGAAAAGCTGCTTAATGTGACAAAGGACAATGTTCTGAAGGTAAATCATGAATGTATTTTCTAAATTCTTTGTGTTTTTCAACGGTTCTACTTTTGTCTTATTGTTTCTATATTTACATTCAGGTCTCCAATGAGTCAGAACATTGCTTAACTATAGTGCTGTCTCAGTATGATCCATTTCGATGTCTAAGTGTAAGTTATTTCATGACTTTTATACGTCTAGGGCATGGTAATTGAAATTTTTTATATTTGGGAATTTTTATATTTTGGTTTTAATGTTAGTTGACTTTATTTTTCCTCATCATTTTATTATGTTGCATTGTAGGTTATTGTGCCTTTGCTTGTGACTGAAGATGAGAGAACTCTTGTGACATGCATAAACTGTTTGACAAAGGTATGGGAATTCTTAAAGTTGATAAAAATATCTATCCACTTTTCAACATCTCTCTCTGTGAGGAGTGGTATATTTTGTCATTTCCATTCGACAATCGTGCACGTTTTATAATCATTTGGGGCTTTGGCACTTGCGGATGTCTAATCTATATAATGCTAGTCTGCCAACATTTATCTGTAAGGATCTAGCTAGTATAAGTTTATACCTTGACGAAATAGGAACTTGTACTTGATGACACAAATTCTTGTGGTTCTGCATATTATATTTGCAAAAATCTAGTATGGCTACGATCTCAAGATCATTTGATGATGCATTTAAAATAGATGGATTTATAATTCTTTTTTCACTATTATATTTGATTCTCAAATCAATTGGTATGTCAATACCTTCCCCCCTTTCTACGCTAAGTCTTTCTGTACCCCGTCTTCCTCATAACTCTCCCAAAATTTTGAATCATTAGTTTCTGATTAAGGTAATGGAACAGATGAAACTAGATACTCCCTTTGTCCCACTTATATAGAGCCATTCTTTTGGTGGCACGGAAATTAAGATGAGAGTGATTAGTACTTTATATTCAATTTTTATTCATTTTTTGTACTTTATATTTTCAGTTTTTTTTCTTTTATTTTAATTTGAATATATATTTCAACATTCAGATTTCTTTATTTTTTTTTATTTCTTTTTTCTGCTTTATTAATTTATTTCTGAAAAATTCTATTTTTGGTATGAATGAGACATACCAAAAAGAAAATTGGCTCTATATAAGTGGGACGGAGGGAGTATTAGATTTTGGCAGTTCGACTTGTAGTGACTGATGTATCTGAAATAGGGAGATCTTGTATGAGAGACGTAGAGAGAAACAAAAGGAATAATAATTGGAGGAGCTAGATGTTCCTCTACTGATATAGTGGAAGAGACTGGAGGCAGATCTCAAAGGGATTTGAAATTACATGGTCTTTTAAGAGTTCCTTATCTCCCCATAGCGTGAAAAGTGAAATCCCTTTGAAATCCCTTTATTTAGTTTCTTAGCCGAATGAGTGAAGGAATGAATATGGATTTGGAATCCACTAGGCCCAACACCATCAATACTCCAATTGCAGCTCAACTTTGCATTTGAATACAAGAATTTGATGATACACATAAAAGATCAATGCAAAATCTTATGATGATACACATAAAAGATCACAGTAAGTGTTCAAGTTCTCAAACTCTTTGTAATATCGAATCGCCAAAATAATTAATGGATGTGATGTATTGGATTTAAAGTCTGTATTAAAATCGATTTTATGTAGCCTGGAGCGTCTTCATCTGATTACATGGAATATTATACTAATCACTGGGGTGGCATTTCTTTTATTTTTGTTTGTTTACTCCGAGTCTGTCAAAGCATTTTTACTTGTTGTAGATTCTTTCTTTTTGATGAGATATAAAGCATTTAGATATTGTATACAGCCTAAGCATGTCATCTTCCTTTGCAGCTTGTGGGCAGACTTTCACAAGAGGAACTGATGGCTCAATTGCCCTCATTTTTACCTGCTCTTTTTGATGCATTTGGGAATCAGAGTGCAGATGTCCGCAAGGTAAAAATAGCTAATCTCTGTTTAACTCACCTAAATAAAAATTGATCATGAATTCATTAACCTGAAGTATAAAATTTTGCTCTTGTAAATTACATTCTCGGTGAACACTAGCATTTTGTACCTAAGGTTGTTGATCTTTGATCGACCATACGGTAGCTTCAATCACTCTCATCATGCTTGTATATGATTCACCCACATAAAACATGATGTTAAAGTGAAATGTTTGCAAGGACATTGATGACCAATTTGGCTCCATGAGTTGATATTGATTTTCCATGTGCAGACTGTTGTTTTCTGCCTGGTGGACATATATATAATGCTGGGGAAAGCATTTTTGCCATATTTAGAGGGACTAAATAGCACACAACTCCGGTTGGTGACGATATATGCAAACAGGATCTCTCAGGCGAGGACGGGTACTCCGATTGATGCTACGCAATGATAAGTGCTGCTTCTGATGCTGAGTTTGTTAATTTTGATCATTTTTTGTTCTTTTGTTTTGTTTTTTGTGTATGCGTGTATATTGTGTGAAATTTGTAGGGGATGTTTGGAGAGATGAGTTGTATCTATTTGCGCATATTGGTTGGGCTTGGAAACGGAAGAGAATTTCGTTTGTGGTTTGTGAAAACATTATGATGTACCCTCTTTTATTTGTGTCTATAATGAAATCATTTTTTTTCTACTATGGATATAATCGTTGCTCTGTATGCCTTCTTTTATGTTCTATAAGAGGAAGCCAACACTAACTGAGGCATTCTTCCAAAGCGGCAGTTCCTATAATAGCCATTATTAATAAACAAAAGTCAAAAATAGTCTTTCATCTGCAAAAGATATAGTTTTAGCTCCTTTCATATATATTTTCTCTTGAAATTAGAAGTTTCACGTTTCTGAATTGAAATTAAAGGTGACAACATTCATCTTACATTTTGAAAAATAATAACATTGATTTTTTATTTCATTCCGCCTAAATAACTATTTTATTTTGGGATCACGTCATTTAGTCATTTATGCTTTCATTGACGTAAACTAAAAGTTGAAAATTGTTTTTTTTTTTTTTTTCAATTTATTTCTTTTATGATACTCCAAAAATAAATTGTCGATCTCTGGAAAAGATTCATTTTAAGTTAAAATATCTTTGAAGTTTATACTTTAATGAATAGATTACATAAAAACCTAATTTTCTAATAACACTCAATGCCACATGGATCATATATATTTTCGCTTAAGATTAGAAGTTCACATTTGAAAATTGAAATTAAATATAACAATAACATTGATCTTGCAATATGAAAAATAATAATAGAGATCTTCATATGAAGAAACCGATGTGCCATGTTTGGAGACTTGTAAATGTATTTTTTCTTAAACATATTTCATTCCATCTAAATAATCATTATAATTAGGATCACATCATTTACTCATTTATGCTTCCATTGACATATAAACTTAAATTTGAAAATTTGGTTTTCTCAATTTTATGTCTTTTAATGATGATTCAAAAAAAAACTGACGGTTTTAATCTCCATCATTATTTACAATGTAAAAGTAAAATATAATTTTAAATAAATTATAAATTTTTCATAGATATTCATAATACCACTACGTTATTGCTCTTAAATTAAGAGTATACCTAAGTGGTGAGGCAATGGCTACTCTCTTTCTATTTATATAAAAGTTTGGAACTCTAGAATATTTTTTTCATTTTTTCTTAAACTATTTCACCTATTTTAACTCTATGAGATGAGATAAGTAATATTCAAAAAGAAAAGCATTTAAAAGATAAGTTCTTTTTGTTCGTATTCAAAATGATTATACTTTAGTAGAAATGCTCCTCTACCTACGGTGGGCACACTTAATGTGCCCACTGGTGATGTGGCAGTGCCACATTTGCAATTTTTCTTTTTAGAGTATAGTTTTTTTATGTTAGGGTTTAGTTTTTTTATAGTATGGTTTAATTATTTTTGGTAGAATTTTTATTAATTTCCTTATATATTTCAATGCCACGTCATCTGTGGGCATATTAAGCATGTCCACGGTGGGCATTGGAGCATTATTCTATACTTTAGGAACCAACTTCTTATATTTAAATCGCAACTTTTTCATACTCGTCCATAATTTAATTGTGATATTTACCATATTTAAATTTATACCTACTATACAAGACAATTTTATTCCTAATAAAATTATTGTATTGTGTATAAATATAGTAATATATTCTTAAACTTCAGTTATTATAAGGATATAATAGGCAATCTGGATTTTGTAAAATAAGGCTCCTTTTATTTATAGATATGAGGAAGCTAACAGTAACTGAGGCATTATTCTTTGTCCCTAAAATAGTTTGTTATCAATAAGCAAAAGTTAATCATAGTCCTTCATAAGCAAAAATATAATTTTAGCTCCTCGTAAATAAAAGATACTCTTATGTATTATTATTTTTGTTTCACTTTATTATTTTGTCTTATATATATTCAACAATTAGACAAGAATAATGGAATGAAGGGAGTATAATTTTAGCTGGATAAACTTTAGGTCGTGGTTGTGTATCGCAACGATGGCCCAACCATAACTGTGTCACAATCACGACCATGCGAGGTCGTAACGGTGTTTATGATCATGACACGACCACAACACAACTGCGACATATGGTCATGTAACAAGGCCAAGACACATGGTCGTGATAGGTCATGTGTCACGACCACGATGTAAGATTTATTCAGCTAAAATTATACATTTTACTTATGAAGGGCTACACATTTAAAACCTCCACAAATGAATGTTTCTGTTGAGAACAAAGATACAAAGCGCAGCCAATGTTCTAAAAGTCGCTAGACACTAGTAGGGCGGTGGGGGGACGATTAGAGTCTAGGCGGCCTAGGCGGGAGTCTAGGCAGTGCCTAGACATCCTAGACATATTAGTATAAAATTAAAGTCTACGTCAAATTTTTCATATATTTAAACATGATATACATAAGTTAAAGTATAAAATCCATAATTTTTCAACTATAGTTTAATCTTACAACTCTTCAAGCCCCGACTAGCCCGTCTAAACCCTCCTAGGACTGCCTAGACATGCCTAGGACCACGTAGGCACCTGCCTAGATGCCGATTAAGTTGCCGCCGTCTAGAGAAAACCGTCTTGCCATTAATCGGGATGGCCGGGCACCTTCTAGCGCCTAGACGTCTTCTAGGCGGCCAAATCGGCCTTCTTTTAGAACACTGAGTGCCATGGGTTGATCCAGGATTCGGAAGTGGGGTAGGCTGAAACGTAAGTACGTAACTGTTTTGATATATTACATTTCATGCTTATATATATATATTTTTTAAATGTCAACATAAGTTATGTTCTACAAGATTTTGATACATAAAATTCACTAATAATTGAGCCTAAATCTATGGATTTGGATCCTCTATTGCCTAACGGTATGACATCATTTATTACACCGTTAGATGATTGATATGTGTCCACAATATTTTCAAAGTCACTCATTTTTCATTGTGGAAAATTTTAGTTATTGTTGTTTTTAGGAATATTATGGACACGTGGTAATCATCTAACGGTGCAATAGAGAATGTCACACCGTTAGACAATAGAATATCTGAATCCTAAATCTATATTTTAAGGAAATCTCTCTCAATACAAAAAATCCTCAAATAATTAGGAAATGCCTTCTTCACATATGCTTCGTTGCAGAAAATGAAGAGTTTGAGCTGCATTCACTATCTTGGTGATCATGTTTGTGAAAGAAACATGATATAAGTCATTTTTATTTCTTTGCAATATGTTTGGCGCTCCATTTAAATATCTAAAATAACGTAAATGACAATAAACTAAAATAATTATCTAGTAATTTTTAATTTTTAAATAATTTGGGTTGGGCTTAGTGAGTTATATATTTATTTTAACTATGAACATCCATACATATATAAATGAAAATTTTGGGCTTGCACTGGGCTGGAGCCCGGTGCAGCCACTACTTAGATCCACCCATACTGAGTGCAACTTAATTGGTAAGACACTTCCCCTATAACCAAGAAGTCGGAGGTTCAAGTCACCATGGAGGGGAAATGGATAATCATTATCGACCATGCTTAAAAAAAATATATGTGTTTCCCTTCTATCCAAGCGACTCCCAAAGAATGTTTTCCATACGTGAAGAAATTCTACATATCTACAAGTTTTGCAATGTATGTTGGAATTCATAAAAAATGCGGTAACCAAACAAGATTTTGGTTTTGATCTATAAGAGAAAAATAACAACGAAAAATATAATTTTGTTATGATTGCCGTTGTATTTAATGCATTCACATGATAAATTATCGAATAATATGAAGTTCGAAGAGATTGGCAACCAATAATTAATACAGTGGGCCTAGACACACATAAAATCTTTTGTTGTTACTGAATAGACCAGCATTTGGTGATATCCATAAAACAGTGCATGTGTTTAAATTTAATTGAACTTTTCAAATTCCATCATATACCCACATATATAGTCATCGGTCTTTTGTAACGAAAAATAAAAGAAAAAAGCAGACTTTTTATTTTTTACAAATCAATTTTATTTCTCCATATGTGATGAGATGCGTTGGTAGACGATATATTTTACATCGACATAGCTTTTTACATTTTAAACCATTGGTAAGTATAAATACTTGTCCCCAAGTGACTAAGACAAGTATTGGGTGAATACGTGTGTGTGTACAGATATTAACTTTTTGTCTTTTTACCTGGTTAGATAATAATGAATTTATTTGACGGATTGATATGAATTATTCTGACTATTATGATTAGAATCAAGAAATGTTAGATAATATTGAATGTGTCTGACGAACGTATAAGAATCCTTCTGACCATTTACGAGTTTGTCAAATGAATTGATATTAATTATTGTATTATGTACTGGCAGAATGTTAAGCCCTAGTTTATGACCTCATCATTATGATTTATGCTTTTCCCTTAGTCTGACCTCATCATTATGATTTATGCTTACTCTGGTTAGTTGATGATAGGATGTGGCCCAGAGGCCCAAGATCAGCTCGGTCCACCCAGATTGAAGTCCAATAACGAGTCAATAAAGTCAGCCAACTGCCCCACGATTTCTCAACCACCCGCGATGATTAGAGTACGGACGGACATGCGAGAGCAGCATCCATGAATCACCCGTGACCTCAATTATTTATAAATAGAGCTATCTTGTAAGATAAGAGGGGGGACTGTATTTTTTTTACTAGCAAGAGAGACTTCAATATAAACATCCTCTTTTCCTCCGTGGACGTAGATCTACCCACAGATCGAACCACGTAAATTCTTGTGGTCTCAACTTTCTGTAAATCTCACCATCATAAAAACACTCCAAAATCCACGATCGATCACTGGCGCCGTCTGTGGGAAATGAAATTCTGTGAAACCGATCAGCGCGTTTTGAGTAAAGATACGATGGTGAGACCAACCCGATCCGCCACCACTGCCGCCGCCGCCGCCAAAGCAAAACAGAAGCAAGCTGACCCCTTCACCAATCCGCCTTACACTCCAGTCAATGAGGAAGAGGGTGACGTTAGTCAAGCTCAGAAAACTGCTTCCCAAATCCGACGTGACCAACAACCCATTCGCTGAACTCCTGAAGGTCACCTGGAGGATGTTCCGTCTGGAGATTCAGCTAGTAGCGATGGGCCCAACCAAGGTGGCAGCCGACGCGGCAACACCGAACTCCAGCCCAAGCTTGGAGACGCACTGAAGGCGTACCTGGACCTCCACGAGCAGGATTTTCGTAAGTTCGTCGATCAACATCGACAACAAAGTCAAAACAGAGAAGACGGAGTCGAACCGTCACAAAGGCGATCCCCAAGTCTCCAGATCGTTGGAGACAGGGAGGCCGAACTTCCCCGAAGGCGACAGGACAATCGTCGTGGGAACAACCGCACTTCACCTCGGCGCGGATCAACGTCACCTCGTCAGAACGTCATTCCACCTCGGCGTGACGAAGGAAATGCCTACCAGGGAAGATTCACCGTGTACGGTCGAATCTCGACTCCCTTCACTAATAAGATACTCTATACTCCCCTCCCGTCGACGTATAGAGTGTCTCCTATCCCGCCTTACAACGGGTCACAAGACCCCAGCAACTTCCTATCCCGGTTCCAATATAACATGATGAACCAGGGATTGGCCGAAGATATTTACATGTGTAAAGTCTTCCCCGAGCTGCTAGTGGATAATGCTAGGAGCTGGTTTGATAGCCTCCCTAATTGCAACATATGGTCGTATGCCGACCTACTTGACGCTTTCGAACGCCGTTTTTTTCAAAAAGCCGAGGCAAAAATCAGCCCAGCCCAGCTCCTAACCTTAAGGCAGGGGCGGGGAGAAACGATCAGTGATTTTCTGGCCCGTTTTTATAACGAAAGCCTTAAAGTCGATCGTCTCTCCGACGACGTGCTCATCTCGGCATTCCAAAATGTCATTCAGTCCGGGACTCTCTTTAGAGAGCTTGTAAAGGCACGCCCAACAACCTCCAGGCAGCTATGGAGGATTGCCGATGCATTCGCGGAGGCGGATGAGGCCGATCGGAAAAAGCGGGCAGCAGACCGGCCTGAAAACAACGATAAGAGAAAAAAAGAGGAGCGCGCCGACCTTGGGCAAGGTCGCCGAAGTGCCCTCGAAAGGTTACAGCGAGGACCTCTCGAGTCCCGTTTAGGACCTCGGCCCCACCAAGACCGTAGTCAGTATACACCACTGACAAAGTCCAGGGCTGAAATATACGAGCTTCACTCAAACTTGTTCGGGAAGCCACCGCCCTTATCCCGAGGTGGGTCGAAACGCCGATCCAAGGAGAAATACTGCAAGCTCCATAATGACTACGGTCATGAAACCGAAGACTGCAGGGACCTCGCCTTGGACATAGAACACATGGTACGTGACGATACCCTTAAACTGTACCAAAGTCGCAACCAGAAAGAGGCCCGATCTCAAGGGAAGGGCAAGAGAAAGTAAAACAGGGGAGGCAACAACTGTACCCCCCAAAACGACAAAAGGCCAAGGCACGATTATGAGGATGAGGATGAAGATCAGCCTCAATATGATGCAGTCATTACGGCCATCACCGGACTGCCCGAAGGTACGAAGAGGTCATCGTTGAAAGCCGAGGCCCGAAGTCAACAGCGGGAAGAACCCACCCAAAAAAGGTTCAAAAGGGAAGAGGTCGTCACCTTTTCTAGCAACGACCCAGTTCCCCATGCGGTACCTCATCAAGATGCCACCATAATCGAGGCCGTAGTGGCCAACAAATTGGTCCACCGCATATTTATTGATAGTGGGGCCTCTGTGAGTGTTCTCTTTAAAGACTGCTTCGATAAGCTCAATATTGAAGAAGCACGCCTAAGGCCAGCACCCATGCCGCTAAGGAGCTTCACGCAACAAGAGACGACGACGGAAGGCATCATTTCACTGCCCTTGACAGTTGGAAAGAGTCCGCTGTCCACTACGAAGATAATCCACTTCTTCGTTCTTAAAAGCCAGCTCCCCCTATAACATCATCTTAGGAAGGGATTGGCTAATAGCAACGAAGGCGATCTGCTCAGCCTACCACCTGATGATTAAAATTCCGTCTAGAAACGGAGTGATCACGCTTCGGGGAAACCAGCAACAGGCTAAGGAGTGCATGCAGGTCGTACTCCGAGGTGTTAAGAATCAACACCCCCAAGCATAGCAATTACAGAAACCCGAAGAGGTAGAGCCGACGTCGCATCCATCCGTCGAGCCGGTAGAAGACGTCGCATTATACGAAGATGACCCTACTAAGGTCGTCAAAGTAGGGTTCGTCGGCAAAAACGAGCTCCGAAGTCAACTTATCCGGCTACTTCGGGAGTATAGAGATGTCTTCGCTTGGACGCCGCTAGACATGACCGGGGTGGCTCCAAGCGTCATCACTCATCACCTCAACATCGATCCTGAGGTGAAACCAGTTCGGCAGAAGCAGCGAGCCTTCGCAGCTGAAAGAAATCAAGTGATCCATGACGAGGTTCGCCAACTGCAGAAGGCCGATATTTTATTCGAAGTAAAATATCCGACCTGGTTGGCCAACCCCGTGATGGTGAAGAAGCAAGGAGGTGGGTGGCGGATGTGCATTGATTACACTGACCTCAATAAACACTGCCCAAAAGACTGCTACCCCCTCCCCAACATTGATAAGAAGGTCGAAGCTCTTGTTGGCCATAAGGCGTTCAGCTTCTTAGACCTATACAAAGGGTACCACCAAGTCCTCATGAATGAAGAAGACGCTCCAAAGACCGCTTTCGTCACAGACTTCGGCGTCTACGCATACAAAAAGATGCCCTTCGGGCTGAAAAATGCTGGAGCTACATACCAAAGGATGGTCGACAAGATTTTTGAAGACCACATCGGTAGTATCGTCGAAGTGTATGTAGACGATATAGTCGTAAAAAGCAAGGAAATCGTCACTTGTGTAAATGACCTTAAAGTTGTTTTTAGCCTACTTCGTAAAGTGAACCTAAAATTAAACCCAGAAAAGTGTACTTTCATGGTCCGGTCTGGAAAATTTCTAGGGTGTTGGGTTTCACGCGAAGGGTTAAAAGCTAACCCATCAAAAGTACGAGCCATCCAAGAAATGCGAGCGCCGAAGTCAATTCATGACATGCACAGACTGACGTGCTGCCTAGCCGCCCTAAGTCGTTTTCTATCCAAGGCCGCCGAAAAACAACTCCCATTCTTCAAAATACTAAAGAAGGCGCCGAACTTTGAATGGAACGACGAGCACAGGGGAGCTTTTGATGACTTAAAGACGTACCTCACAAATCTCCCCACATTATATGTACCAAAAGAGGGCGAGGATCTCTCCCTGTACCTCGCCGCTTCGGACGAGGCAATCAGTGCAGTCCTGGTACGAGAAGAAAAACGTCATCAGCTACCCGTCTATTTCATAAGCCGAGCCCTAAAAGGACCGGAGACGAGGTAGCAACCTCTGGAAAAGGTTGCACTTGCATTGGTGAATGCGGCAAGGAGACTCCGACCGTACTTCCTCGCACATCCGATACAAGTGCTAACCGACCTCCCACTTCGGCAAGTGCTTACAAAACCAGAAGCGTCCGGGCGAATCGCTAAATGGGCTGTAAAACTCGGCGAGCACACGATTTCCTTTGTACCTCGCCAAGCCATTAAAGGGCAATCTTTGGTTGATTTCTTAGTGGAAGCCAAGTTCACGGACGCACAACAATCCGTTGAACCCACTAAGGATAAATTAAAGGTTGAGGCTCCGATGCCACCACCACAAGACTGTTGGAAGGTCTACGTCGATGGGGCATCAGGTCACAAAGGAAGCAGAGCCGGAGTCTTACTCATCAGCCCTGAAGGAAAGGAGATCACCCACGCACTCCGGTTCAATTTCCCGACCACAAATAACGAAGTGGAGTACGAAGCCGTAATCGCTGGACTTCGTCTAGCCCAAGCTCTCCAAATAAGGGCCATTCAAATTCACAGTGACTCCCAAGTCATAGTGAACCATATACTAGGCAAATACGAAGCCAAAGGAGAACGAATGAAGAAATATCTCCATAAGGCCAAGATCCTACAACGAAGCTTCTCGTACTTCGAGTTGGTGCGAATCCCAAGAGGAGATAATGGGCGAGCTGACGCACTAAGCAAACTCGTATCATCATCAACGATCCCTCCGGTAGAAGAAGTACAGCTCCAAAGCATTGATGATGCCGAAGTTAATGTAGTAAACGAAGATGGACCGAACTGGATGACTCCACTTCGCAACTACTTAGGAAATGGCGAACTCCCAACCGATAAGGCCGGGGCTAGGAAGCTCCTGGCTAGATCCACGAAGTACGTCCTGGAACAGGGAATGTTGTATAGAAAATCCTACCTCCAACCTCTCCTAAGATGTGTGGGGCCCAACCAAGCGAACTACGCACTGCGCGAAGTCCATGAAGGTTCCTGCGGCAGTCACATCGGAGCCCGCGCCCTGTCCAAAAAGGTCATGAGGTGGGGGTACTACTGGCCCACTATGTTCCAAGACGCTACCGACCTCGTCAAACAATGCCCGAAGTGCCAAATCCATGTGACGGTTCCGAGATTGCCACAGACCAAACTGGCCAACATGCAAAGCCCCTGGCCGTTCATGCAGTGGGGAATTGACATCGTTGGCCCATTCGAAAAAAGCTCCCGGCCAACTACAGTTCCTCGTTGTAGCAATCGACTACTTTACGAAGTGGGTCGAAGCCGAACCATTGGCACGAATCATAAGTAAAAATGTCCTAAACTTCATTTGGAAGAACATAGTTTGTCGCTTCGGCATACCTCACGTCCTCGTCTCAGATAACGGAACCCAGTTCACAGACAGGACATTCAGAGAATGGTGTGACGAACTCCACATCCAACAAAAGTTCACCTCGGTAGCTCATCCTCAAGCAAATGGCCAAACCGAGGTTACGAACCGAACGATAGTCAAGGGGTTAAAAACCCGGCTGGATAAGGCCAAAGGAGACTGGGCAGCGAACTTACCCCAAGTCCTATGGTCATACCGAACCACCCCGCGGACATCACACGGTGAAACACCATACAGCTTGGTGTATGGAGCCGAAGCGGTGATCCCGGTAGAGATCGGTTTGCTGAGCCCCCGAACACTTAACTTCGCGGCCCAAGACAACGAAGACGGACTTCGAACTAACTTGGATTTGCTAGAAGAAAAACGCGAACAAGCCTACATACAAGAAGCTCAATACAAACAGCAAGTAGCTCGGTATTATAACAGTCGGGTAAAGCATCAACAGCTCCAAGTAGGCGACTTCGTACTTCGGAATAACGAGGTCAGCAGGGCGGAGAAGCTCGACAAATTAGAAGCCACCTGGGAAGGACCGTACCGAGTTCAAGAAGTCCTCGGAAAAGGGTCGTACAAGCTCGCCCACCTATCTGGTGAGCTCATACCCCGTACATGGCACATTACCCACTTGAAGAGGTACTTTGTATAAACAGAGGGTGATGTCCAAGTCCATTTAGGTCGTAGGAATCGAGTTGTCTTGATAAATTTTATCTTATTTTGACTTCGTAAAAATTTTGTCTTATTTTGACTTCGTAAAACTTTTTTTTCGTTTAAATAATTTGCATGCATTTTGCATCTCTCTCTCTCTCGTTTATACTAAGTATCTCGATTTTAAAATCCTGACGAGGATACGCAAATAAACTCCGCCTCGGAGTAACACCTAAACGCGCGTAAGGGGACCACCCCTATCGATAAATTCGATAAATAAGGAACCTAAAAAGCCTAAACTTCGCCTTCGGACGAAGTGGCTACCTAGAAAGCCTAAACTTCGTCGTTAGACGAAGTGGCTACCTAGAAAGCCTAAACTTCGTCGTTAGAAGAAGTGGCCACCTAAAAAGCCTAAACTTCGCCTTCGGACGAAGTGGCTACCTAAAAAGCCTAAACTTCGTCGTTAGACGAAGTGGCTACCTAGAAAGCCTAAACTTCGTCGTTAGAAGAAGTGGCCACCTAAAAAGCCTAAACTTCGCCTTCGGACGAAGTGGCTAACTGAAAGCCTAAACTTCGTCGTTAGACGAAGTGGCTACCTAAAAAGCCCAAACTTCATCTCTGGACGAAGTGGTCGACCGAAAGCCCAAACTCCGTCACAAGACGAAGTGACTATGAGAAAGCTGCCTTCGTTGAAAACAAGGGAACCTGCCTCGGTTAAAGGCAAGGATAGAAAGCTTAAACACAAATGCAAAAAATTTCTGTTTTATTTGAATAGAAATAAATGTACAATTGTTACATTAAGAAGACGAGGAACCCGGAGGCTTTGGCTTACTAAAGCTAAGCCAATCTCTAGCAAAATCCCTGCCGGAATTAAAGTTCAAAACATCGTCTATACTAAACCTGCCCCGACCCCGTCCAGAAGCCGAACTTCGGCGTCTACCTCGGACATCCTGGCTCGCCCGACCCCGACCCCGTCCCGACGCCGATCGCCGCTCTTGACTATAAATTTCTCGAGAATGACGTGTCACAATCTTCGGGTCCGGGTCAGCAGACCTCGAAGATTCACCTTCCAAAAATTCTCTAGAAGTACGGTTGAGCAACCTCGGATCCGGATCGGAAGAAATTGAAGTCGCAGAACCAGCCTCTAAAGACAGACGCCGCTTCAACTTCGGAAAGCGATCAAGGACGGTCTCATAAATGCTCGCCACACGAATGAGCTCTTCAAACTCACCTCTAACCTGCCAGGATTCATTCCCATATTGCTCCCTGTAACTTCGGCATCGGGCTTGGAGCTCCTTGACCTTATCGTAAGTCTCGGAAATCGTGGATCCCCCAGCTCGGTGAATTATGGTCTCATACTCCATATGCTCCTCGACGATCTCTTTGCAAGTCTTGATGTCGTCCCGAGCTCGTTGGTACTGGTCTTCAAGCTCCATATATCTGACATGCATCTCATCAAGTTTTTCCTGAGCGGCCCGAAGTTTTACCTCGGCCTCGATCTCGGTGTTATTAGCTCGCTTCTTCCAGCCCGAAGCATCGAGCTCGGCTACTTCTACAGCTCGGCGAAGCTCGGATATTTCTTTAACAAGGTGGGAAACATCATAAAACTCAGGGGCAGGCTACAGAATAAATACAAGCAAAGTTTGACAGAGAGCCTTTTTTATTTATAGCCGAACACGGCAAATGAAACGCCACCCTAATGGTGACGAAGTACAAGGCTACAAAAAAAAAAGGGGGAGAGGGGTAAAGAAGCCAAAAATCGTGAAAAGTGTCAATTGACTCCATCACGATTTTCTCCTTCTAGGCCGACCTCTAGTTCAACCTCGGGTTCCGTGGGGTCGTCGCGAGCTGGCTCCTCGGTGGTCCCCTCCCCAACCGGCGTCTTCAGCAAATCGGCAATGACCGTCTCCAGGAGCTCGTACCTGTCAACAGGACACCGCCGAATGATATCTTCATTTAGCAGACTCCTCTGTGCGGAGAGCCGCTCGACAACCGGAATGGAAGAGGTATGCTCCAGAAGCACCTCGGCGAAGTCTCGCAGTGTCTCCTCCTCCGTCATGGTAGCATACCCGTACTTAGTTTTGTCCAAGTCCGGGATGTCCTTGGCGATATCATCGATCACCGCTGAGACAACCGGGGTGCTCATGGCAGTCACCAGCTGAACAGCCATCCGGGAAAAGTGGGTAGACCGGACGAATCGTTCCACCAACGCGCGGAACACGCCTCCCTGGCCAGCTACCACCTCGGCTACTTGGGTCCTCAGCCGACCCACTTCTGCCTCAAGCTCGGCAACTTTCTTCTTCTCCTCTTCGGCGACAGCCAAAGCTGTCGCCTCCCTGTCCGCTGCTGCCTGTGCCGCGGCTTCGGCGACAGAGATCTTAGCCATTAGCCGATCTTCCACCGCCACGGCCTCGGCAGCCTTTGTCTGGAACATGGCAACTCCACTTCTAATGAAGTTCGCCAAGCCCTGCAGCCCATCTAAAGCCGCCTCGGCCTCCTAAAACACAAAACCAAAGGACAAGATTTTAGTAGAAGGTACAAATCACCATATACAAATACTTCTAGTTTCACGCTTACCTCGGGAAATGACATCTTCCGTGCATGCATTTAGCCCGAGGTCGGGCCACTCTAGACGACCGTCACTTCGTCATCCAACGAGAGTAAAGTTCGTCAAGGTCGTTGGCCAACCAGCTGCAGGGGAGAGGAGCTTCGGACGGGAGCATCCAACTGCGAGCTCACGGATACCGACCTTCCAAGGTCGGTTGTCCTCTCCGACGACGTCGCCGAAGTCGTCTTCTCCACCACCGAAGCAGAAGGCTTCTGCCTCTTCCTCTTGTTCTTGTTCTGAAGAGCAGCCTGGATAGCTTGAGCGTCCACTACAAAAAAAAAAAAAAAAAAAAAAAAAAAGAAAAAGATTTACATCAGTAAAAATGAAAGAGACCACAGGACACAAATCAGTGAAGCAGAGCCTCACCCAAGTCCACATCAGACACGGAGTTATATGGGCTTAACCCGTGATTTGCGAGCTCGGCCTCGGCATAATCCCTCTCAATGAGGCCGAGGTTCACCAAGCTCGTTTCAAGCTCACCGGTTGGTTTCCCAGTATCTCGAAGTACGAACTTGGCCGTGGTCCAAGGGTACAACGGCACGCCTTCACACCGGCAAAAGAAGAATTTCTTCTGCCAGTTCGTCACCTTAGTAGGAGTCCCTAACTTGAACCTACTAATAGGGGAAAGGTAAGCCCATCCCGTCAGACCAAGCTTAGGTCTAAAAAACCTAAGGAAAGAATCCACAGTAGGCGTACCACCACGGCGGCTGACCTCGAAACAAAAACCAACGACCTGCTTGATGGAAGGAGGTTGCAACTGACCTAACGACAGTTGGAGCACTTCTAAGAGCTCGGCAAAAAAGCGATTTAAAGGAAAACGAAGACCAAAATGAAGATAGTCTTCATAAACGGTAAAAAAACCTACGGGAGGCGAACTACCCCTATCGACATCACGAGGCAGGAGCAGCTCCACTGACTCAGGATACAAAAAAAATGCCGAGCCAAGTCCTGCATATGAGACACAGACATGGTCGAGGCACATGCCAGTGAGGCACTAGACCCGACCACCAGCGGGAATTCGATTTCTCAAAACGACGGCGGAACTAACGTGCGTGTATGTACATTTAACCAAACCCTCGCCGGAAAAACCCTAGACGGCGAGGGCGAAATCTGTGCGCTAGCCCTACCAGTATCTACTTGGGGAAAAGAAGAAGAATCCATTACAAGGAAAGTACTTACTTGTCAAAGTCTTTTTCCCACTACAAATCACCGGGAAATTGAACTAGACGGCGGCGGTTGCAGAATTTTGGGTCTAGGGTTTTCTCTCTCGCTGACAATTAGAAATGATTGAGGGGGAAAAATATTTTTTAGCGTACACTGGAAGCTTTTATAAGCAAAGGCACGCCTTTTCAAATCCCGCCTCTCCGCCTACTCCAACAAAAGAGCGACACGTATCCTACCTACCCTGACACCAACAGTCGTGTCTTTTCATATCACGACTATTCAAGCTCGACCTCGTCAAAACGAGGCGGTATGCAGTTTGACTTCGTCAAAATCTTATTTTCGACGGGGTAATGCAATTCGAGCTCGACCTCGTCAAAATGAGGCGGTATGAAGTTCGACTTTGTCAAAATCTTATTTTTGACGGGGCAATGCAATTCAAGCTCGACCTCATCAAAACGAGGCGGTATGCAGTTTGACTTTGTCAAAATCTTATTTTCGACGGGGTAATGCAATTCGAGCTCGACCTCGTCAAAATGAGGCGGTGTGCAGTTTCAACTTCGTCAAAATCCCACGGGGCAATTTACACCTCTCTACAATGACCTCGCTTCTCCGACCTTTTGGGGGGGGATGTGATAGGATGTGGCCCAGAGGCCCAAGATCAGCTCGGCCCACCCAGATTGAAGCCCAATAACGAGTCAACAAAGTCAGCCAACTGCCCCACGATTTCTCAACCACCCGCGATGATCAGAGTACGGACGGACATGTGAGAGCAGCATCCATGAATCACCCGTGACCTCAATTCTCTATAAATAGAGCTATCTTGTAAGATAAGAGGGGGGACTGTATTTTTTTTACTAGCAAGAAAGACTTCAATATAAACATCCTCTTTTCCTCCGTGGATGTAGATCTACCCACAGATCGAACTACGTAAATTCTTGTGTTCTCAACTTTCTGTAAATCTCACCATCATAAAAACACTCCAAAATCCACGATCGATCAGGTGATGGGTTAAAGAACGATATATTGTGCAAATGCACTTGATTAAAATAGGAATAGTGGAGTATGGCTTGTAACTTCCTGGCGATACTTTTCCCTGCTTGGCCCACTCATACCACTAATGCTAGTTTATTCTGCAAAATAAAGAAAGTTCTGCAGGGCCGAGTTAGTAGAATCATTGCCACCAAATAATCAGATTATCAAAGAGATTTAGGGATAGAAGGAAGGTTTGCACGATCCACGATCATACAATGATTGGCGCCATGTTCTTGACTTTTTAGGTTACTTTTATCCGAAAATTCCCCTGCTATAACTGTTGGTCCCGAAAGTGACTAACACACGTAGAGGGGGGTGAATACGTGTGTTGAGAAGTGTTTAATTTCTCTTTCGTTTTTCAGCCCTTTATCGAGTAGACGCTTCGAATGTCACAACCGCACTTTACTAGTTAATAGCCAAGCTCGGTGATTCGTGACTATGGTGGAATTAACGAATAATAAAGAAAAGGAAGTGAAATTTCGAGATTTGACGCTAACAAATTATAAAGCAACATCGATAAGTGGGCATAATAGTTGAAAGTAGTACGACGCGATTTGTCATGATTCTGACTTAGATTACAACCAAATTGAAAATGATTCAGAACATTAGAGTGTACGCAGCGGAAATGTATGGAAATACTTGTATGGAGACACGTATTACCAAGAGTGTTCATCAACTATACTAATCGCTAATCTTCGACAAAACATCGCTGGTCACTCTTCCGTCATCCAGCTCAACCTGCACATTGGAAATAATGTACAGGGCGTGAGTACGGAGTACTCAGTGGACACAATGCCCAAAATATTTTTGTTGTCAGGCCATTCATAGTGAAGCATAGGGTTTTATTGAAAGGCCTATGTTCACGAAAAACTGAGTTATCTTAAAAGTGTATGCGCAGACAAAGTCCTGTAGTAATCTACCATATCTGAGTTTGTTGTGCCCGAGGAGTTGGCCACCTCACTCGGTCACCTGATCGGTCACTATCTGAATGACACGATCGATGTGTACACTAGTCCAAGAATAATAGCTGATCATTCAAGGACCCGAATTTGATTTATGAATTGACATTTCGCCATTTAACAGATAGGCATCATACAAAAAACTGAAAATATTTATGGCATGACAGTACTTTTAAAAGAGCTACTGATCTAATAAAACATGTTTTGTTTTATAGAAAGCCCACCTCACTGTTTTTCCTTACTGCAACGTGACTTGATCTATGCTTCTGCTACTGTCCCTCCTTCGCGTACCCTTCGATTAAAAATCAAGGTAAGATTCGTATTCTAACGAATAAAATCTTATTTAAGATTTTAGTTTTAAATTCTGATCGGAGGTTATTCTAAATTCAGTAACGTGATTACTGTTATCTAAGCTCGAATTATAACTACCGTTATGTGAACGGTTCATATATATAAATTAATCTTTGATTTATTGAGAAACTGGGCTATTTAATTTTAATTGCATAATTGATTAGCTGAATCAATTAATCTAAACTATTAATTCTTGATTAATTAACTTATCTAAAGTTAATTATTCTAATTACAAGATAATTCGTTAAGAATTATCGGGATTTAATCGAGAGTGGGAAAAATGATTTATTTAGTTGCATCTCGATTCATAATTAATTAGGGAGTCGGGTTCGTAATTGGGTAAATAGGCTCTGGCCCAATTAAAAGGGCAATTCGGCCCAACTATGGCTCCAGCCCGCTTACGCGGGTTAAACCCGTCTCATGAGTTGACCCGACCCGGTTTTTAAGAGAGACTCTAGCCCCTTTCTCTCTCTCGTTCATTTCACTGGACGAAGCTCTCTCTCTCGAATCGTCATCTCCGTCGCTCTTTCTTCTTCTTCGCGATTCTTTGGCCTACAGCTGGCGATTCTGGATGGCGTTGCCATTCCCAGGCCGCTATCGGTCCTTGCCTTGTCCCTCTATCTACCCGTCCATTTTCTTTCGTGATTCGTTGTTCGAATTGTGAGCCCTAATTCATAATTTGGGGAATCGCTCCTCCGTCGTCGTTCTCCGGTGAGCTCTCCTACAATCTGAGGCTCCGCTGGTGTGGTGAGAGGGCGCCGGCTTCAACGCGCCACTCAGCACCCTGGTTCGACTCCGTCAATTCAGCTTTGGTCGCACGACCCTCTCGGATTCTACGTCTCCTTGGCGCAACTCCCGCGCCTCCAGGGAGCTCTTCTCTTCTCTCTACAGGGCTCGTCCCTCAAATTAAAAGCCCTAATTCATTTTGAATTAGGGGACATTCGTCCCGTTTGAATTTCAAGTTTTATCAATGAGTGATTTAGCTAGTTAGGGTTCGATTATTACTGAGATTAGCTTATTACTCGATTTGAGTTACTAACTTTCTATACCCTTTTGCTGTAGATTTTGGGGATGGTGACGTAGCGTTGCTACTACTGGCTTCGCCCCTCTGCCGAGGTTCCTTTCCACTATGGTACTTCGCCGTCGAGGCCTCGTGCCTCGACGGAGGTTCAAAACTTCTTTCTCAATTTTAAGCTATGTTTTATTTGTTTAAGTTTCTAGTCTATGTTAATCTTTAGTTCTACGCATGCCATGGTTGACTTGTTATAAGGCTGCAATTTAAATTCTGAAATTCATGTGTTCTCGTTTTAAGTTAGGATGTTGATTAGGCTTGGGTATTCTTTGATCAAGATTAATGATAGATAGCATGCTTGTTTGTGTACTAATACTTTCTATTCAAAGCTGAAAGGTTTGAGCATACTAAGCTTAGTACTATGAGGTTGAAATCATGCTTATTCTCTTCTAGAGCTGGGTATTGGTTGAATACCTTGGAGAAGATGAGGCTGTAGTGGCTAGCTCTTCCTCCTCTTCACTCTTCCTAGCTCTTGCTTCTCCTTCTACTTGCACCCTCTATGTGTTTGTGAACGTTTGAATGTGAAGTGAGGTTGGATAAGGGAGAAGGGTGGTGATATGTAGCTGAAATTTTTAGGTTTGAACTTATGTGGTATGTTGACTTGGGGCTCTAAGGTTGTAGTCTTTCTAGAGTGTCCATTTTGGTGTTTGTTTTGTTTTCTCTTGAAGGATTGCCTGCAGATTTTATTTGGTTTCTAGTGTGTAGCCTTGGTTCTCCTCCCTTCTTGTTCTTACTTGGCTGTTTTCTCTCTCTTTTGCAGGTATCAAGGAAGTGATGAAGTTGTTGTCCCTGTGGCTGTACTAAGCTTCCCTTAAGGTTGGTTTTCTTTCTTGTTTTAGACATAGGGTATTTGAATTGGTCCTTTCTGTAGATTTTGGTTTCTTCAAAACTTGTTCTGTCTTGCTGATTTTCTTTTCTATTGCAGGTAGCATAAGGGATGCTAAATTGTTGTTCTGAAAAGAAAAGTCCTAAAAGGCCCGATTCTCTTTCCATATTTAGACTAAAGGAAGAGATTCCTTAAGTTTTGTTTTGTTCAGGGGAGTTGAAATTGTTAAGACTTGATATCTTATTAGCTGACTTGACAGACTTGTAACATTTCGAGAATGTACACAATTTAATCAATTCTTGTTTTGGTTAATAAAAGAGATTATTGCTAATATTTAATCCATTTCCTTCTTGGTTTATAAAAGGTATATGTATATATATATATATATATATATATATATATATATATCTCCTTATCTTAGTGTACTAATTATGAGCTTGACCCGACTCGTAATTATTTGTACCTTGGTCTGATCTAATAAATCAATTGGGCCTTGGCCCAATTAAATAAAACTGAGAAGTCAACGACTATTTCTTACTTGGCTTATTCGGTCATTATTAGCAAAATATGATCGAGAGTAATAACGGTTTATTTATTCGAACACTAATTATTTACTGAAACTAAATAATATAGAAATCAAGTTGCTACTTGATTCTATCATCACTTCTCAATCGATTACTTGAAAGACTTGATTATGGGAGTCGAGTCGCTACTCGATTCGATTATTGCTCTCTAAGCAATTGTTCTAGAATTTTGGATACTAAAATTTATAATATCTTCACTATTACGATTAATTAGCTACAATCAATCAAGATTAATTAGCTGACTAGTTAATTAGAGTACGAGGCGTTACATCCTCCTCCCCTTAAAAAAATTTCGTCCCGAAATTTACGTACCTTCGTTAAATAGTTCTGGGTACTTCTCTCTCATCTTATCCTCAAGCTCCCACGTAGCTTCTTCCTGATCGTGGTGCTTCCACAAAACCTTTACCGAAGTGATGGATTTATTTCTGAGTTGCTGTACTTTTCAGTCTAGGATTGCCTCTGGCCTATTCTCGTAACTCAAATCTGCATTAAGTTCAACTTCCTCTTGATGGATTACGTGCTTTAGGTCGTGCACGTACTTCCGAAGTTGCGAAACGTGGAAAACGTTATGCACGTTTCCAAGGCTTGGCGGTAACGCCAGCCTATAGGCTACTGGTCCGATTCTCTCTAAAATTTCGTAAGGTCCGATGAAACGTGGCCTCAGTTTTCCTTTAACTCCAAATCTCATTATCCCCTTGGAAGGAGATACTTTTAGAAACACCTTGTCTCCTACTTCAAACTGAATCTCGGTTCGACGATTGTCGGTATAAGATTTATGTCTATCCTGAGCTTCCTTAATTCTTTCTCTAATTTGGCGCACGATCTCGATCATGTCGCTGATCGCGTCAGGGCCTAACATTTTTCTCTCACCGACCTCATCCCAATAAAGCGGTGATCTACACTTTCTTCCATACAGCGCTTCGTATGGTGCCATATCTATGGTCGCCTGATAGCTATTGTTGTAGGCAAACTCGATCAGTGGTAATACTGGCTCCCAATGACCACCTCGGTCAAGTACTACCGTTCTCAACATGTCCTCTAAGGTTTGCATGGTCCTTTCCGACTGCCCATCGGTCTGAGGGTGAAAAGCAGTACTAAAATTCAATCTGGTTCCAAGTTCTCTTTGTAAGCTCATCCAAAATCTATAGGTGAATTTTGAATCTCGGTCTGACATGATCGAGATTGGTACTCCATGGAGGCATACTATCTCGCGAACATACAACTGAGCTAGTTTCTCTGACCCGTACGTTATTGGGATCGGGAGAATGTGTGCGCTCTTTGTAAGTCGATCTATGATCACCCAGATGGCTGTATTTCCTCTTCTCGATTTCGGTAATCCTGTAACAAAATCCATGGTGATATGCTCCCATTTCCACTGTGGAATTTCTAGGGGTTGCAATTTGCCATAAGGTCGCTGATGTAGAGCTTTCACTTGCTGGCAGGCTAGGCATCTTACCACAAACGATGCTATGTCCTTCTTCATGCCATCCCACCAGAATTTCTTCTTGAGGTCTTGATACATCTTTGTACTACCAGGGTGCGCGGTATACGGTGTATCGTGTGCTTCACTCAAAATTTCATTTTTGAGTTCCTCGTTAGGTGGGATGCACAGTCTTCCTTCGACCATTATTGCATTATCTGGTTCTTCGCGGTATTCTCCGGGCTCTCCCATTCTGATTTTCAAGCGTATCTTCTTGAGTGTTTCGTCCTTCCTCTGAGCCTGAAGAATTTGACTTCTCAAGTCGGGTTCTACGGTTAGGGTGGCAATTATCCCTTCTACCGTTGCTGGTGGCAGTACCACTTCTAAGTTCATCCTTTCGAATTCTAGGATAAGTTTTTCTTCTTCAGTTAAAAGAAATCCTACCTTTGACTGTGCCTTACGACTTAGCGCGTCTGCTACTACGTTAGCTTTGCCCGGATGGTAGTTGATTCCACAATCATAGTCCTTCACTAATTCGAGCCATCTTCTCTGTCTCATGTTAAGGTCTCTTTGCTCGAAAAGTATTTGAGACTCTTGTGATCTGTGAAAATCTTACACCGTACTCCGTAGAGATGGTGTCTCCAGATCTTCAGGACGTGTACCACTGCTGCCAATTCTAAATCATGGGTTGGGTAGTGGAGCTCGTGTGGTCTAAGCTGTCGTGAAGCATAAGTTATCACCTTCCATTCTTGCATTAGAACACATCCTAGCCCATTCTTGGAAGCATCTGTGTAAACGATATATTTCTTGTCCGGGTCTGGGACTGCCAGAATTGGGGCGGTAGTCAGTTTCTCCTTCAACTGTTGAAAGTTTGACTCGCATTCCGGTGTCCATGTGTACTTGATCCCTTTCCTTAGGAGCTGTGTCATTGGTATGGCTATCTTAGAAAATCCTTCTATGAATCTTCGATAGTAGCCAGCTAATCCTAAGAAACTTCGGATTTCGTTTGGTGTTGATGGGGATTTCCAGTTCTGAACTGCTTCGACTTTTGCGGGGTCCACTTTAATTCCTTCAGCTGACACAATATGACCCAAAAATGTTACTTCTTCTAGCCAAAATTCACACTTGCTGAACTTGGCGTAAAGCTTCTCTATTCTCAGAGTTCCTAATACTGTCTTCAGGTGGTCCTCATGTTCTTGTTTGCTCTTTGAGTAAATCAGGACGTCATCTATGAAAACTAAGACAAATTTGTCTAAGTACGGGTGAAAAACCCGATTCATGAGATCCATGAATACCGCTGGCGCATTCGTTAACCCAAATGGTACAACTACGAACTCGTAATGTCCATATCTGGTTCGGAATGCCGTCTTGGGTATATCCTCCGGTCGGATCTTCAATTGATGGTATCCTGATCTAAGATCTATCTTTGAGAAGACACTCGCTCCCTTGAGTTGCTCAAACAGATCGTCGATCCTTGGTAATGGATACTTATTCTTAAGGGTTAGCTTGTTCAGTTCTCGATAATCTATACACATCCTCATGGAGCCGTCCTTCTTCTTTACAAACAGTACTGGTGCTCCCCATGGTGACACACTAGGTCTGATGAAACCTAGGTCCAGAAGCTCTTGGAGTTGTACTTTTAGTTCCTCCAGTTCTTTTGGTGCCATTCGGTATGGTGCCTTGGATATCGGGGCTGACCCAGGTTCCAAGTCAATGGTAAACTCTATCTTCCTATCAGGTGGTAGTCCTGGTAGTACGTCCGGAAAAACATCGGGAAATTCACGAACGATTTCAACATCTTCGATCTTCTTCTCCTTCTCGTCCTTGGGTTCCTCATTCAGGTAAACGAGGTACGCTGGGTTCCCTTTTCTTATCAAGGTTGCTGCTTGGATGGCGGAAATCACCGATTTTTGCTTATTTAAAGTAATTCCATGGAAAGTTGTCGGTTCCTTACCCGGCATTCTAAAGGAAATCTTTCTCTCCTTGCAGAGGATGGTGGCATAGTTTTCGGCTAGCCAATCTATTCCTAAGATTATGTCTACGTCTTTCATCGGTAAGACGCTCAGATTATTTGCTAGGAGTTTGTGTGATCCTAGGTTCAGTTCTAAATTTGAGCAACGGTGCGTAAGAGTGATGTTCCCTCCTACAGGCGATGTAATTCGCATATCCGTCCCTATTGGTTCCATTCTCAGACTTAGATATTCTACGCATGCTTTTGCGATGAATGAATGCGAAGCACCCGTATCAAATAAAACAATTACAGGTATCTCACGGAGTATGCCCATACCTGCCAGGTTTCCCTGATTTCCTTGATTCTTAGCGGGCTGCTTCTGCTTCATTGCATGAACCTTTGCGTTCTGTTGTTGCATATGTTGCCGGAACTGTTGGTGTTGCGGTGGAAGCGCGGGAGGCGGTGGGGGTTGTTGTCGTTGCGGTCCTTGCTGGGCTTGCATTGCTCGAAGTTGTTGGTTCTGGCTAGGTTGACCTGACTTCGAGGTCATTCCCTCCTGCTTCTTGGGGCAGTTGTTCGCAAAATGCCCTTTCTGTCCACATGAATAGCAACTGTCGCTCCCCGCCCTACAGACTCCCTCATGTCTTCTGTTGCACTTAGGGCATTGGGTGTATCTGGTTAGGAAGTTCCCGGTCGGAGCCGGCGCAGTTTGCTTTTCAGAGTTTTGAGGGCGTGGTTGTCCTTGCCACGGTTTCTTCCCACCTCGATTTCCGTGATTATTATCCCACTTCCGTTTTCCCTTGTCGTGCTGTGGCTGAGAGTGAGTGGGGGTTGGCGTCGGGGTAGACGCAGGCTTGTCGCCAGGCATCGCTGCCTCGATGTCCAGTGCTCTTCCAAGAGACTCAGTGTATGATAGTCCGCCATGGCTTGCAAGCGCCATTCTGATCTCGTGCCTCAGACCGGCACAGAATTTCTCAGTCATCTTTTCGTCGGTGTCTACCTGATTCGGCGTGAAGCGGGACATGTCACAGAACACTCTGTCGTACTCAATCACAGACATTTTTCCTTGTTTCAGACTGTAGAACTCATTCTCCTTCTTTCGGTAACTTTTTGGAATGTATTTGTCGTAAATTCCAGTCTTGGGTATTAGACACCGGTTGTTCCTCACATCTATGTAATGATTTACAGGTGATGGATGGAACTAAGAAGTTGAGCAAGGGAGAGACAGTTCTGCGCATGGGCAATGGAGCAAGAGTTGCTGCCTTAGCTGTAGGAACTGTGTACTTAGCTCTTGATAGTGGTTTTAAACTTGTTTTGAACAATTGTTTTTATGTACCTAGTTTGATTAAGAACATCATCTCTATTCCTGTTTTGGATAGAGAGAATTATGAATTTTCAATACAGGGTGGAATATGTTCCATCTTGAAGGATGCTTCTTTAATTCATTTTAGTGCATTGGTTAATGGTCTTTATACTGTTACACCTTCCAACCCTATTTTGCATGTTCAACAAAGTAAAAGAAAATTAGATGATCGTAGTTCTGTAGAGCTTTGGCACTCTAGATTGGGTCATGTTTCCGAGAAAAGATTATTACAATTGTCTCAATTGCTTGGTTTTTCAAACGAACAAAAGTTGGCAACTTGTGAGTCTTGTCTCAAAGGAAAAATGACAAAATCACCATTTGTGGGACAAGTGGAATGAGCTCAACATCTTTTGGATTTGATCCATACAGATGTCTGTGGACCACTAAATGTTAGTGCCCGCGGGAACTATCACTATTTTGTAACCTTTACCGATGATTTTTCAAGGTATGGTTATGTGTACCTTTTAAGGCACAAATCTGAAGTTTTTGAAAAGTTCAAAGAATTCAGACATGAAGTGGAAAAACAAACCGGCTTTAATATTAAATTTCTTCGATCCGATCGAGGAGGTGAATACTTAAGTGGTGTTTTTCTTGATTATCTAAAAGAGAATGGGATTCTTTCACAGTGGACTCCTCCTGGCACTCCACAACTCAATGGAGTTTCTGAGCGTCGGAATCGAACTTTGTTAGACATGGTTCGATCAATGATGAGTTTCACTTCATTACCTCTTTCATTTTGGGGCTATACTTTAGAGACGGCTGCACACCTATTAAATAGGTTGTCATCTAAAGTTGTTCCCAAAACACCTTATGAGTTATGGTGTGGAAAAATACCTTCTTACAAATATCTTCGGATATGGGGGTGTACTGCTTATGTGAAGCAGTTAACGGGAGATAAGTTGGATATGAGATCCATCTTGTGTCATTTTGTGGGATATCCAAAAGAGTCTATTGGATATTATTTCTATGATCCCTCGGAACAAAAGGTATTTGTTTCGAGAAATGCTACTTTCCTTGAAGAAGAATTTCTATCTGATAGAAGTTACCGGATTGTAGAACTTGATGAAATTCAAGAGCCACAAAGATCTCCCAGTTGTGACAGAAAATACTCAATCAACAAAGGTGAAACCTCTTATACACAACCTCTTCGAAAATCTGTAAGAGTTTCAAAGCCACCTGATAGGTTAAATTTATTGTTGGAAAACGATAAAGGAGAACCTTGTATGGATAATGATCCAAGAACTTATACTGAGGCAATTTAAGATATTGACTCGAATAAGTGGCGAGAAGCTATGAAATCCGAAATGGACTCCATGTACTCCAACAAGGTATGGACCTTGGTGGACCCACCACAGGGAACTGTTCCCATTGGCTGCAAGTGGGTTTTCAAGCGGAAGCTTGGAGTAGATGGAGAGGTAGTGACGTATAAAGCTCGCTTGGTTGCAAAAGGTTATACTCAAAAGCAAGGAATTGATTATGAGGAAACTTTTTTACCGGTAGCGATGCTCAAATCCATTCGAATTTTGCTTGCCATATCTGCATATTATGACTATGAGATATGGCAAATGGATGTAAAGACCGCTTTCCTTAATGGGGATATTAAGGAAGATATTTACATGGTGCAGCCAGAAGGCTTTATATCTAGTGGGAGTGAACAAAAGGTTTGTAAACTCCAGAGATCCATTTATGGACTCAAACAGGCTTCGAGGAGTTGGAATATCCGATTTGATGAAACAATCAAAGCGTTTGATTTTCATAAAAATCCGGAAGAACCATGTGTGTATAAGAAAGTAAGTGGGAGGGCAGTAGTGTTTGTTGTACTCTATGTTGATGACATCCTACTCATTGGGAATGATATAGGAATGTTGCAATCAACAAAGACTTGGTTGTCAAAACAATTCTCTATGAAGGACTTGGGAGAAGCATCTTTTATTCTTGGAATAAAGATCTATAGAGATAGATCAAAAGGAATGATTGGCTTATCTCAGTCAACGTACATAGACAAAATGTTAAAAAGGTTTAACATGGAAGAATCCAAACGTGGATACTTGTCAATGAGTCATGGGATTTCTCTTTCAAAGGCAATGTCTCCTAAGACACCTGAAGAAAGAGAAAAGATGACTCGTGTACCATATGCTTCTGCAATAGGAAGTATAATGTACGCTATGCTATGTACACGACCTGATGTCGCACATGCTCTAAGTGTCACGAGTAGATATCAGTCCAATCCAGGCGAAGAGCATTGGAAAGTCGTAAAATCAATCCTTAAGTACTTGAGAAGAACTAAGGATTTATTTTTGGTCTACGGGAATGGGGAACTGAAATTAGAGGGTTTCACCGACTCTAGTTTCTAGTGTGACAAGGATGACTCCAAGTCTATGTCAGGATTTGTATTCACTTTGAATGGTGGAATAGTTCATTGGAAAAGTTCCAAGCAAGAAACTGTTGCAGACTCAACCACCGAAGCTGAATATATTGCTGCATCGGATGCTGCAAAGGAAGCTGTTTGGATGAGGAATTTCATTCAAGAGTTGGGTGTAGTTCCATCTGCTATTGATCCAGTATCCTTATACTGTGACAATAATGGAGCTATTGCGCAAGCTAAAGAACCAAGATCTCATCAAAAATCCAAACACATATTGAGGAGATACCACGTGATTCGAGAAATCATTGGTAGGGGCAACGTCATTATGGATCGAGTCGCTTCTGCAGAAAATGTAGCAGATCCGCTAACTAAGCCCTTGTCATTGAAAGTATTCGAAGGGCATCTTGATAAGATGGGTCTAAGATACGTGGGTGATTGGTGCTAGGGCGAGTGGGAGATTGAAAGAGTTACACCCGGCGCACCAATTATAGTGGTCGTTTTTACTCTTTTTAATTTAAATGTAAATTCAATCTTATTGGAATTTATATTAATAAATGCATTTCTTTATCTATTATGTTTGTTATTTATTTATCAAATGCACTTTTAGATAAAATCCTTAGACCATTTTATGTTATAAGATATGATCATGCATATGATGGTGATTATGAAATATATCTTCAAAACTTTGGTCTTAAATTAGTTCCGAGTGAAATGACTATTCAAGACAGGACATTGAATTGTCGAATATCACTCACACATATGATATATGCTCATAAGATGAGAATATTGTATTTCATCAATATTAGCGTAGTCGACGCAAGTATTATATGTGGGTGCTTGTTAGAGAACAAGTTCACTGAATTGACCCGCTAGAAATTCTTATATGGAATTTATATTATCGAAATAAGAATTTCTAAATTATGATAGTACATGGTTAGTCCTCGGACTTGAGACACCATAGTAGTCTTGTGTGAGTTCTATTTCATATTTGATATATTTTCTGATTGCTTGACAATCATAAAGGATTTATATTGGATGAGATTAGAACGAATATGGAGATTGATGAGTAGTCAATAAAGAATCTATTACTCGATTTTATCGAGAGAATTTCCTACAATTTTCATTATTCGTAACTCGAAGACCTTGGCCAGGGCATGATGAATATTGATTCATAATGAGTTTGAATTAAATGAAAATGTAAATATTGGATTATTTGAGTTTTCGATTTAATTCCATACTCAATATCCAATTGGGAAATTAGATAATAGAAGGACCGTACGCGTATAACGATTCGTAATTAAATTTGGTTTACTTGCTATTTTCACCTAGTACTAGATAATCATGCTACTTGCTAGATGTTCCCATGATTTGTAGGTTCTTGAAATTAAAGAGTTAATTTCAAGTTTGATTAATTTATTGGATAAATTAATTGAATAAATGTTATATAATTAAGTTGTAATGTGTTACAAGCCTACTACTAGTATTAGTTGTGAACCTAAGAGGGTCACACACAATAAATTAGAACGTATCAATTGAATCGATTCAATAGTTGAATCTAATTAAATAATAGAGATTATTTGATTGAGACTTGATTTAATTTAATTAGTTAAATTAGATATTCAATTAAATTTATTTAATTGAATCTAATTTATTTAGCAAGTCTAATCCTAAAATTGAATTAATGAGATTAATTTAATTTATAGTAAAATCATATATATAACCGGAAGAAGATTTGTGGGCTTTGTAAAATCAAAAGGGGTTTTATTTCCTTAATAATGGAAATTAATATGATTAAAAGTGAAGAACGGTTTTTTCTCTTTTAATGAGAACCGTCTCTTCTTCTTCCAGCTTTTAGCCTTCTTCTTCTCGGTTCTTCTATCTGGTTTTGCTATAAGAATTGGTGTGAAGATAGCTAGCGATATCTTGCATACTAGATTCGTTCTTCTTGGTGTGGACTTGATAGAGGGGAGACGATTGGATCCCTGCGAGTTCGAGCAATCGATTGCTTCTATCCCTACAACAGCCGGAGTGCGAAAAGGTACGCAAGATTCGATCTTGTTATCGATACATCTTGTTAACGTGAATTCAAGATACCAACAAACGAAGTAATCGTTATTTTGTTTGTGAAATAAAAATAAAATAAAATAAAAAAATATTTCCGCTGCGATTTTCGATCCGATCCTAACACTTTACATTATATGTTTTGCTCATAAACAATTCCGAATTTCACTAATATATTGTAGATAAGATTGCATTCAGTTAACTCAGATATTAAGAACAAACATAATCGGTTTTTTTTTTATACTTTAACGGGTTTTTTTAAAAATATTTATACTTAGGGTTCATTTACTTTGCGGTATAAGTCTGTATAAATGAATCTAAAATTTTTTATACCACTTGTATAATACTCCCTCCATTTCATAGAATAGGCTACATTTCTGTTTGACAAATTCTGACACGTTTTTCCACGCTTCTTGATGATGGGTTTAAAAATAGACTTTTGAAGATTTTTTTTCTTTTACGATATACTACAACTGTGAGTTTCCCGTAAAAGAAAAAAAATCTTTAAAAATCTATTTTAAAACCCATTATCAAGAAGCATAGAAAAATATGCCAGAATTTGTGAATAATAAATGTAGCCTATTGATTGAAATGGATGGAGTATAATTTTATACTATTATTATTATTATTATTATTATTATTATTATTATTATTATTATTATTATTATTATTATTATTTGTTTTTTTTACTATTTATTTTTTTAGGTTTTTATTATTTTTGTTTTTGTTTTTATTTTTATATTTGTTATTATTATTCATTTTTTGTTTATTACTATTATTGTTTTTGTTTTTGTTTTGTATTATTATTATTATTATTATTATTATTATTGCACTCATTTTTTAAGTGGTTAAAGGTATAAAATAATATTATCCCACCTATTTCTTAGGTATAATATTATCTTATTATTATTTACGAAATTGATTCATATTTAATTATGCTATTAATTTGATAATACGAACTTAATATCTCAAACTGATACTACCTCCATCCCATGTAAGAAGTCCATTTTGTTTTATGCACGTATTTCTACTGAAACCTAGTACGGGTTTTAAAATATAATTTTGTAGTATCGTTTTTTTTACGGGATACTATGACACTCATAGTATCCCGTAAAAAAAACAATACTACAAAATTATATTTTAAAACCCGTACTAGATTTCGGTAAAAATACGTGCATAAAGCAAAATGGACTTCTTACATGGGATGGAGGTAGTATGTTCTAATCTCTTACATTTTTCATTGTCACATCGTTACAAACATATATGCCAACTGTTTTCCATATTTTGTGGTATAGTGGTGTAGTATAGACTACTAAAAGCACTGTACGTAACAGTATCTGCAAGATGAGAGACGTTATTTGGATAGTATACTCCATAAACATAACCTTAAACAAATACTCCGTACTTTAATTTACTACTTAATTAGTAGAAAGCACTGATTGTTGTTGACTATATATACTATTTAATTAAGCATTCTTAGTTGATTAATTAACTCTAAAGTGATTCATTTTATATTCCATTTATTAACAGACAGTTTATACCGTTAATTGTCATTGTCGAGTTCTTCTAATCCAAAGTAATTCATAAATTAAACGTTCACTTTTATATCATGGCTATGATAGTAGAAAAATTACTTTGAGTAAGTCTATTTAAAAGCCTAAAAAAGTTGTAAACTGTGTCATTATCTAATTATCTTAAATATTGAAGGTTAAATCAAAAGCATGCACATCAAAACTCATTATTAATTGCGGTCCCGCCCCATTAGGTATAGTTTCTTTATTGGATGTCTCATTTTATTTGGCTTATATCTAAAGATTAATGCTCACCTACTTATTGTGGACATACTTAATGTGTCTACGGTTGAGGTGACGGCATTATATTTAAAGAAAATTTTAACTAAAAAAATTAAACCCTACCAAAAATAACTAAACCCTAAAAGAAAAAAATTATTGACATGATAGTGTCAAGTCAACTGGTGGGCACATTAAATGTGTCCACCCTGAGTAGGGGAGCATTCCTATATATCTAAAAGTGAAAAGAATTAAAGTTTTATTAGTTTATTGAACTAATTCAATAATCTACTCATCATCCGGTCACTATCTAAATGTACTCTATAATAATTTAAATTGTAAACTTTTAAATTATCATAATTTGTTCGTTTGTTTTTCAACTTTTACGATTTTTATGTTAAATTAAAAGTCTTAATTCGATCATTCATTGTTTCTATGGATTTACGATGTCTACTTTTGAAAGAACGAATTATACATTAAAATACTTAAATTATAAGGATTTTTTTAATACTCGCGTTTAAAAGCAATGTGCCAGTCTGCCAGACGAAGGAGTATTAAAGGATAGGAGTAGACAACTGCTTTGGAATTGAATAAAGTTGACTCAGTTAGATTCACTCAATCTGTCGCTCAATTCGATTGACTTCGGGAAAAGCTGATTTCTTTTTGTGCAAATTTGATCTTATATAATGAGTTAGCCTTTCCAAAAAAAATAATAATAATAAAATAAAAAGCTAATTAATTCACTTTCATTAGTCTTACCATTTATTAAGAAAAATATTTCACCTAAAAGTGCGTGTAATAGAACGAGGCTATTGTAAATTAGTAAATTTAACCCTATATCGAATTTTAAAGAAAACTTAGCATGTAAATCAATTATGTGGCACACACTCAAAGCAAATAAACCTAAAACACTCTAACAAGTATTTTGGGATTTTGATTATTAATCTTAGACTTAATGAAAGAAAGCAAGTAAATTAAAATAGAACTTAAAAGCAGATAAAAGCAAGTAAAAGCAATCAAACAACTAAGAACAAATTAAAGCAATTAAAACCTAGACTTAGAACAAGAATTAAAACCTAAGCTTAAGACAAGAATAAACTAAAGAAAAATAATAAATCTACCTAGACATGAATTGAAAGAGAAAGCAAATAAATCTAAGCTAGAGCAATTAAATCCTAACATGCTTGAAATTAAATCTAAAAAAAATAGAAAGCAATTAAATATAGACTTAAGCAAATAAATTTGATGGAATCAAAGAACATGCAAATCAAAGAGATCAAAACGAATCTAAGAACAATAAATAAACTTATGAAAAGTAGACGAAAGAAACGAATGGAAGAAAACAAAGAACTTGAATCAAACTTAAAAGCGAAACTTGAATCCAAAGCTTGAATCTTAAAAAGCAATAAGCTAGTACTAGAGTTTTAGGGCTGAAAAACTAAAAAGAATAAGTGTATTATATTTTTGTTCATAATGAATTACATATATATAGGCTTTAAAAAACCTAATAAAATAAGGAAACAAAATCTTCAATCCCGGCAGAGCTCGCGACCGCGTGCACCCTCGCGGGTGCGAGGGGTGCATTGCAGAATTTCTTCGATCTTGATGGACATCGCGGGCACGAGGTGTCCGTTCCAGCTGCTCTTTATCTTCTTTTCCTTGACTCGTTCGGCATCTTCGATTCCTCTCATTTCTCGCTCATTTCTTCATTCCGAAGCTCATTCTCTTTATTCTCTTTCAAAATTCCTCACGAACCCAACTTTGACTAAAACACACAAAATAAACACATAAAAACGAACAAAACATGCGAAAATAAACTCATACCAAACTCTAAAAATCACACAAACATGCACTAAACAAATAACAAAAAACAAAAAACAAAAGGAAAAACAATATTCCCTCCATTTTTCTGAGTGACCTCAATTGGCTTTAGTTTTTGTTCCTTGTAAGTGTTTCATTTTTCAAAATTTAATGATAAAATTGTTATATTTTTTCTCATTTTATCCTTATAATTATAATTATATAATATATATATATATATATATATATATATAAAAGTTGGTTCTTAGAAAAAGAGAAATGAAATTAAAATATAAATTTATACAATTTCTTAGCATAGGGGACACTTGAAAAAATGGAGAGAGTATTTTTTGAACATAATTAATTAAAATTTAAAATTCGTACCACAGAGGACTCGAACTCGCGACCTTTAATCTCGAATATTAACTCCTATTACTAGGTCAACACACGCACACAAATGGAGAAAGTATTAGTCATATACGGAGTACTTTTGTACTTTTATAGAATTGGAAATTGCACTGTTTATTTTTCTTTCTTACAATCATTTTTTTATCCATTTTTTAAAAAAAAAAATTCTTCAATTCTATTTATTCCTCTTAGAATTAAACATCTTTTTAATTTTTACCTTAAACATCTTGTATTTATTCATCTCTCTCTCTTCTTCTATGTATGTATTCAACTATTCATCTTTCTTTATCCATTATTATTTTTTATTTTTTTTATTTTCTCCTTCTATTTATTCATCTTAAAATTAAACATCTTTTTAATTTTTACCTTAAACATCTTGTATTTATTCATCTCCCCCTCTTCACGAATTCTTTTATTTACTTTAACAAAAAAATCAAATTTAAACTTATTAATTTTTAGCTCATTCGTGAATGTCATTTTAGACTTATTTAACATCATGATGTAATTTTAACATTATTATGATTGCGTTGAAAACGACATCTATATATGTTATTTATTTTAAAATCTTGTTATGTATCTATAAAATTATGATAAATTGAAACCCAATTAAGTTGCCCCTCCCAATCTCATCCTAGTTCAGTTGCCTTGCCATTCCGCTCCGTCACTGCTACTCCACCGGCTGAGTCTTTACCGCCACTGTGACCCCCCTGTGTCGGAAGTCTGGCTCCGCCCCTGCATGGAACCCCCAAAAAGAAAGGATGTTACAATTTCAGAGAAGCAAGAGATAATAGTCTTTCTTAATCGACACTGTTGTAATGGAAAAGTAAACAAAGGGAAATCTATAAGCTCAGTTTAGAGAATAGGGCTTACTACAAAGCAGGTTCTGATAGAGGGCAAATCTGTGACTTTCACCAACAACAGACTTGGTGTAACTCACAAAGATAGATGGGTTATGGATATTGTGAAGATTAAGAATCTGTTTGTGAAAGAGAGATGACAACAAAGCTTCATTTAAGTAAAAGCTTGTTGGGAAGATGGATATCATTGGATTTAATTAGGGCACAAACTAGTGCAATCAATCCTGCACTAACAGAGGTCAACAAGCTTGCAAGGCTCAAGTATACATAGTTTGAGCCAATTGCTTGTTGAGAGCACTTCAAAGCCTGAAATTAGATTTCAACACATGTACAACATAGTACATATTGATGAAAAATGGTTTTATTTAACAAAGACAACGGACATGTACTGCCTTCTGCCTTTTGAGTTGGAACCATGTAGAATATGTAAATCAAAGAGGTTTATTCCCAAAGTTATGCTCATGTGTGTTGTTGGAAGGCTACAAAAGGGACATAATGGAGAAGCAGACTTTGATGGAATGTTTGGGATCTTTCCATTCACAATTGAAGAAAAGGCTGTCCATAACCAAGGCAGAAATCAAAAAATGTCTTATTCAACAAGTTATGTCCTGTCATTTTTTATTTGGAAATTGTTTGCTATCAGATTTTAAGTTGTTCATCATGTAGCTATGTTTTCTTGACATGTTATCCCATCTATAAAATCTAAGTGACCTAAATTTGCAAGTAAGAGGATCATAATTCAACAAGACAAAGTCAAACCCGATATTACAACAAATAATGGGGCAGCTAACTCATATGGGTTTGAAATAAGCCTTGATATGTCAACTACCAAACTCTCCAGATACTAACATATACTCGTTGGTTGAGTTACTCGGTTTTGGCCAAGTCAGGCTGATTTTTTTTTTCGTGTTAGAATTTTTTTACCACAATCCTAAACTTTCAGATTTTGGGCTAGCCAATCGGGAGCAAAAATATTAAATGTTATATTATTTTGACCTCAACTTGCTTAATATATAAATAACTCTTTGAGATGTGAAGAATATATATATATATTTTTCTTCAATGATTGTAATAGTTTATTTTAATTCTTATTATATCATGAAGTATAAAATAGAGAAAGAATATGATGAGTACTATTTAGCATAGAAAATTATACTCCCTCCATCCCCATATATGTGCATAGAGAAACGACACGCAGTTTAAGACAAAGTTGGTGTAGAGTGGGAAAAGTAAGATAAAGTAGGGAGAAAGTGGGAAAAGTAAAAATAAAGTGAGGGTGAACAAGTAATTTTGGTAAGTGAATCTTTCTATTTATGGAATGCACATATATATGGGGGACGTCTCAAACGGGTAATAAGTACACATATATGGGGGACGGAGGGAGTAACATTTTTCATAAGTACTGTATTCTAATTAATCAAGACATCATTATCAATAATAGAAGCACAATTAGCCGAAAACCGAAAACCGAACCGAAACTGAGTAGAAATAAAATTTCGATTCGAGTTATTCAAAATTTTTAATTTTTTTCGGTTTAGTGCAATTCCAGTTTCGGATTGGTGAATTCTTTTTACCACCCAAAAAAGTGAAATATTATTTATTTTAATTGTTATTAATATTTTTTATCTATTTATATATTTATATTATATTTAAATAACTAAAAATATTAAAAAAATATTTAGTTTGTATTTAGGTTTAGTTAATATTTGATATTATGATTTTATTTTAGTAATAATATTATTAGTATTGATTTTGGATGAAATTAGGTAGATGTTGATTAAGTTAGAAGAAGTGAATTAAGGAATATATATATATATATATATTCAATATAATTTGGAGTCGGGTTCGGTTATTTTTTTATTTACAAAATTCAATTTTGGTTATTTTTTTATTTACAAAATTCAATTTTTTTTTTGGATTTTCCAATTTTATGAAAAACCCAAACCGAAACCCAAATGCTTACCTCTAAAGTAATTAAAAACTTTTGGATAATCGGGTCAATTTTTTGATTTTTCGAGCTAGCTCCATCGAGTTATCACGCTATTCAGTTCGAGTTGTTCGATTTGAAAAAAAAAAATCATATAACAAAATTCAACCATAACCGATGCTTTTGGCTCAGGTTACTTGGGTCATCCTGTAAATCCTGGGATAAGTTGACAACCCTAGTTATAATGTATTGTTTTAATGTTTATAATTGCATCTATACATAGTACGGAGTAACAGATTATGTTAAATCCGACAATAGACTCAATTTTTAGTCCAAATTCATTTTTTAATCCAAAAAAAATCTAAAACTTTGGCGAATAAGTATATTTAAGTCATACCAACACTACAACAAAAATATCTAATAGTGACACAATTTTAGTGACATCATGGGTGGGTGTCACAAAATTTGCTACACCTTTAGTGTAGTAAAAGTTAGTTACATCCATACATGCATCTATAATATTTTGTGACACTTAAAAATGTAAGTAAATTAGTTACATCTAGAAATGTAACAAATTTTGTGACATCTATACATGTCACTAAATTTTGTCACACCTTAAAGTGTCACAAAATATTTTTGTTACACATGTAGGTGTCACAATCTATCTATGACACAAACAACTATATAAATAAGAATTGTCTCACATCGAAAAAATATAAGAAAAATACATGCATTATATGAGAAGGATCATGAAACAATGACAAAAACTAATTCCTCCAAGTGAAAATTGGAGTACACAATTGAAAATTAAAGAAGAAAACACACACGCTACATGCATACATACGTGCATACATATACATATTATAATCTATATAGTGTATACATATACACACACACACACACACACATGGGAATATATATATATATATATATATATATATATATATATAATTTTATTATTAATAAAATATTTTTTTAAGAAATAATTATAAATAAATTGTCAAAAATATAGCTACATTTTCACATGTCACAAATATAACTACATTTTTATATGTCACAAAGGTAGTTACACCTTCAAATGTCACTAAATTTAGTGACATGTTTTGTTTTTGTGACACGCATATTAGTCGCTCAACCATAAAGTGTCATATTTTTTTTTAGTGACATTTATAAGTGTCACAATTCCTTTAAAACTGTGTCACTATTTGAGCATTTTGTTATAGTGCAATTATGAAAATGATAATCAAATAACGATTCTTGTTTGCTTAGACTAATTTCAGTTCAACCTGATTTCGGATGGAGTCCTCAGTCGTGTCTCAAATTAATTATTTTATTTATTATAAAAATAAAAATCACTGTGATATGAATCGTAAGTTCGTAACTAATATTTATAATTAAAAATTAAAATTAAAAAAAAAATTACCCTAATTTTCAATTTATCAATCATTAGTTAATAAACTAATTTAAATATTAAAAATTGATTACAAACATCTTAATTGTTAAAAGTTTATCAATCATTCGTAATTTAATTTATCAAAATTTATAAGCCACGTATTATCCGAGAATGCCCACAAATCACGAGTCCATGACCACTGGGCAATACAAAGCAAACCAAGTAAACATACAAGTAGAATCTTGTTGGTAATTACGCGGAAAATTTAGATAATATTCCGTCTGTTTCCCTATTTTTATGCATTATTTTTTGGTACGAATTTGTTTGAGTCGAAAAGTTGATGTTAATATAAAAATATGAGTCTCGCTTTATATAGTGTACTAAACACTATGTGTAGCACAATAATACAGAGCAGCATATTATATCAAATGCAGAGACGGAGCTAGGGGGATGGCAGGTGGTGGCCATCGTCCCCCTCAAATTTTCTAATTCTACTACTTATATATATGTATTTTATATAGTAGTATATTACATACAAATATATACACAAACACAAACACACACACACACATATATATAAGTACACATTCTAGTATAACAATTATTAGTACCAATTTTAAGCTCTATAATCTTAGGCTCATTAGTCTAGCTTACTTGTATACTTCGAAAAAGAAATTGTTGAAATTTTTGATGTAGAATTAATAATTCATGAGTTTGGTGATATGAAGAATCAGAAGTACAATTTAAACGATCTACACTTAATAGGGTTAGTATTTCTTTATATTTATTTAGTCATTTTATATAATTTTTATTATTTATGATACGAGACAATAATAAGTTCTCTTTTACTTTTACAAAATTGATTGAAATGATATTTTACTATGTCTTGCATACTTCATTAATATATTTCTCGTATTAGTTATTATAAGGTCATTTGTCTTTATATTTTGTTTTAAATGTTTATGCAGAGAATCGGTCTATATTGTGTGAATTCACCCCCCTACGTAAAATTTCTAGCTCCGTCCGTGATCAAACGATACACAAATCCAAAAAAATGAGTGCAAAAATATGGGGAGGGATACATATACTACCTTCATCCCGTTATATTAGAGTTTATTTCCGTTTTGGTCTGTCCCATTATATTAGAGTTTTTTCCTAAAATAACAAAAAATACTTGGCTACAATTAACTCTCTCACTTTAAAATTAATTATAGTCACATATCCTCTCATTAATGAAATGTAGGTAGTATAAACTACATATTGCAAGCGGGTGAGTGAGGCACTTGATGATGGGTGCATGATTGTTGTGTTGTAATGAAATGGGAGGTGGGGACACAAATTACATAGTGTCGTCTGTATCAACTTTCGTCCTTTTATCCACAACTATTTAACGTTATTCAATTTGTTCGTTGAAGCTCAGATAGAGAGAAAGAGAAGAAGAGAGAGAGAGTATGAAGCCTTATCTTCCCCTCTGCAGAAACAGAAACAGCCATTTACCACAACCAACAATCATCAACATACAAAAATGGTTAAGCAGACAGAGATAACATTAAGAGAGGAGAGAGAAAATTAAAATACAAATATAGATATAGAAATAGTAGCTGCTGCTGCTGCTGCGCTGCTCTCCTCCGACCCCCCCTTCAATTCCCACACTACTCTCCTTAAAACTTCCCCTTTTTGGAAGGAACACTAACTAGTCTAGTCTCCTTCAATCCTTTCCTATTTGCTCTACTGTTTCAAATGTTCAATTTCCCTAATCATTGACCGACAAAAGAAGATTGCAAACGAACAGGGACGACCATGAATCACCGTGTTCCTGATTTTCATGAAATTGAGTGCGACGATTCCGTTCTCACGTCTTCTTCGACTGTTTCTAGACCCAAAAAGCCTTCGACGTAAGATTTTGATGCTGCTCTCTGCTCGCATATTGATTTTAATTCGAGATTGAATCTTATGTGTGAATTTTGTGTTTTTTTTTTTTTTTTTTCGAAAAACTTACTGTAGAGGCGAAGAGGAGATCATGGAGCTGCTATGGCAGAACGGTCAAGTAGTGATGCAAAGCCAGAACCAGAGACCGTCGTCGAGGAAGAGCGCCTCCGGCGGAGAGGTGGTGATTCCGACGGAGCGAGAGATCCGATCGACCGCAGAGGAGCAGCAGCAGCATTTGTTTATGCAGGAGGATGAGATGGCGTCTTGGCTTCAGTATCCACTCGATGATTCCTCCTTCGAACGCGATTTCTACTCCGATCTGCTCTACTCCGCTCCCCCGCCGCCGCCTATCATCACCAGCTCCACGCAGCCTAGGGCTGCCGCCGAGATCCGCCCCCAACCAGCGGCGCCGCGCCCTCCTATCCCGCCGCCACTCGTCAGACATGACAATCCGCCGCGGGTGCACAATTTCGTGCATTTCTCCAGACTCCCGATCAGGCCGACGACGGAGGCGGCGGCGCCGTCGGTGAGGACGGAGAAAGAATCGTCAACCGTAGTGGAATCGTGCGAGACGCCGGCTGTGGGCCCGGAGTCTAGGGTTTCTCACACGGTGGCGGACAGCACCGCGACAGCTGGCGGCACTTCGGCTGCCGCCGGAGAATTGGCGGCCGGTACTTGTGACCTCACCTTCACATCTTCACCTGGCGGCTCTCGGACCAGCTTCAGCGAGGAGACGCGTCGGCCGCACCAGAAACCGTCGGCGGCGACCGACGATCGGAAACGGAAAGCCAGAGAAGCCGACGATAATGAGTGTCAGAGTGAGGTAAGCAATCGGTCGTAGTACTTGTGTAATTAATTAATTAATTACATATATATTTAAATTTTAAAATATGTTTTTATTTACTTACGGATGCATATGCATTCCAACGTTCGCAAGTTGGGGTTATGGCCCCCGCCCGGCGTTAGCAATAGCATCGCCTTCTGTGCAATGTGAAGCGACCAAGGCGAGTGTGTCTGACGTGCTGGTGCATGTTAGCATCCTGTTAGGACATATTACTAGCCTGCGCCCATACACGTGGCAGTTTCAGATGCAAGAACGTATTACCTTGCCACGTGGATAGGGCGGTCGCCACATGTTTGAACCAGGTGACAGTGTAGGTCAGAAGATGGAATTTAACGCAAAAATCAGAACAGTGAACTGTGAATGGGTAATGAGCAAAGTTTTTAGCGCGAGATCACGGGACACTGAGGCGCTTGCTTGCTCCGACCGACCTTATTTTACATTATGTGGGAGTGGAGTGGGAGTGGGAGTGGGAGTGGGAGGTGGCCCTCTTATCTCTTGGGAACCTCAAAGACAAATTAGTATGCGTCATTCGTGATAACTATAATTAATTTTTGTGGAAATAAATTTGGGATACAAATACAATGTATTTGTGTTCTGAATTCTGATTGAATATGACTACAACCCTTCTATAAGCACTGAATGCAAAGGCGGTTGTAGATAGAAGGTCGGCAGCTTAGGTGTTTTTTGGAATTTCCTATTAAACTTTCATGCTTATGTTATGCACGCTATATATGGGGATGTTACTTGGGTGATTAGGCCGAATTGATTAATTTTATCTGGTCTAAGTTTACTTTGTAAGATTAAAAATAGAACATGTCATAAAGTATTTTATTTTATCCCTTAATTTAGTACTCCACTTATAATGGGATATAAATCTCACCCAAACACATAGCAGTTGTATAATCATCTCATTTCATGTTTTATCCCATCTCATAGGACAAAACATGATATAAATATTCATATATATATGATGTATAGTGGTGGAGTGATATGAGAAAGATGTAACAGCGGTTTAAGATTTGCATGAGCATGAGGTTTATATCTCTCGCTAATTTAAGGAAGTTTATATGTTTCGTACTTTTTTTTTTTTTTCTTTTTTTTTTTCCCCTTTTGTGTGTGCGTGTGTGGGTCACGTTAATGTTAATTTCTGCACTTGATGGGCAGCTAATATTGACTAAATATTATTTTCTCCTGATGTTGATAAATTGATTCAGCTTCTGAGGGGTAGAGTTAGTTATTATGCTTTGGCCCTTGAGTAGTGGAATGGTTATTTATGGGAAATAAATTGAGGCTCACAGTTCTCGTCAGGTTGATGGTAGTTGATTTTCAAAGGCATGATGGGTGTGTAATTAATTAATTAAATATTTACTTTAATAATTTTTTGTTTAATAATTAAATATTATTTCCTTTTTTTTTTTTTTTTTTTCCTTTTCTTGGATGGGGGTTAGGCGGCCGCGGACCCACACTATTTATTTCTACCAAAAGAAAAGCACATGAAAGAAATAAGTACTAGCATTAGATTATGAGTTACATAAGTAGGTGGCAAAATCAAGGTTCTGGAATCTGAACGAGGGGAGCCGCATTTCATTCTTTAACTTTAATACTGCCTTGAATGCCACCAGGCTTGTTAATTGTTATAGTCCTTCAATAATTGTTTGAATTTGTAGTCATCTCTTAATAATTTGCACCTCCTTAAAAGTATTTCACTGCTGTGTATTATAGTTAAAAGAGTGATATAAAATGATTGTAGAATAGGTTTGTCTTCAACTAATCCATGACTAGAATCACTTGGAATTGTTCCCTTTTACAACCTTTAGTTTATTTCGTTCTCTCACTGTTATAGGATACTGAGTTTGAAGCTAAAAAAGAAGGCCGTGGTTCAGCATCGACAAAGAGATCACGCGCTGCAGAAGTTCACAACCTGTCGGAGAGGGTTTGTATCTGTCGAAAATTTTAGTAATTTAACAACTTTGTTTTCATGATTACTATTTTGCTGAATTTGTTTGATGCAACTGATGTAGAGGCGGCGGGACAGGATAAATGAGAAAATGAAGGCACTTCAAGAACTCATTCCACGTTGTAATAAGGTCTGTGAGTTTAGTTGTTGTATTATTGAGATCATCGATCAAGAGCCTAAGTTATATGGAGCTTTTAGATTAATTTCTCATTATAGTTTTTTCTATATTCAGTCAGACAAAGCTTCAATGCTGGATGAGGCTATCGAATACTTGAAATCACTTCAACTACAAGTACAGGTACTTTTTCCTCTCTTTAGTTTTAGCAGTTTAATTTTTATGAACTGATATCTTCTTTTATGTGATTCTCAACTTGTTTTCTATCATGCCTAAGTTTTGAATGGAAAACTTTTCCTCCACTCTTTTTTCTAGGAAGTTAAATTATTTCATTCTATTCTGGGCTACTATCAACTAGAATGTCTCTTTATGATGTTTAGTTTATATTTTTTATTTTTATTATGATTGGTCGTCCAAACTCCAGAACCCAACATAACCATCGGCCCTAACCCTCTCTTTGCGCCCGAAATCTGCTCTGATCACAAGATACTTCAATTTTGCCTTAGCAGTCATTGTTATTTAGATAAATTCATCCATCTCATTTGCTGCATATATAATGATTCCAATTGTAAGAGAAAGTTTGGTTGGAGTTTGTGCAGATGATGTCAATGGGTTGTGGGATGGTTCCGATGATGTACCCTGGTATGCAGCAGTACATGCCAGCAATGGGGATGATGGGAATGGGAATGGAGATGGGAATGAGTCGACCTATAGTTCCGTATCCTTCCATGATGCCTAATCCTGCTGCAACTCATAGATTTCCCCTTCCACAGTTTCATATGCAACCACTGCCTGTACAACAGCAACAGCCTACAGATCATCCGGTTCCAAACTCGACTATTCCTCAGAATCATGCCCACCCGAGGTTTCCTAATTTTGCCGATCCATATCAGCAATATCTTGGTTTCCACCCCTCACAACTACCAATACCACAGGCAAGTTTAATCTCTACGATATCTTGTGAATTCCTCATTCTTGTCAGTTGCAATGACTCGTTTGTAGTCGTTAAATTAAGACTATCGTCATTCTCCATTGCATGTTCCAATCCCGAGCTAGTTTTGACGGTGGCTAGCTAGTTATAATCACACATTTGTTGCATGGTTGATTGCTAGGCCATTTGGTAAATTCATTTATGTTTTACTTTTTATTTGTAATTTTCGGAGTTATTATAAATCTCGAGTTTATTGTGCAGAATCAAGCTGTTATGCAGCATGATGCGCACAAGCCAAGTACCAGCAAAGAGATTGGCAACCCTAATAACCATCAAACCGGTAAAAGATCATCTTTTTTTTTTCTTTTTTTCTTTTTTTGATAAGTAAATAATTTTATAGCACTGAAAAGAATGTACATACAGCTGGATTAAATGAAAACTTCCTTCCTTGGATGCAGTGTAAGAGATTTTTGAGATTTTGCAGGTTGATTTTCGGAAAGAGATCTTATACGAGAGGGAGGCTAACGTTTTCCGCCCGGCTAAATTTTGTTACGAGTAGAGCACTGAGTATAGTCCATATTCTCTATAGCTAACATGATTTGATATTTGCACTAACATGTAAACGACCGATGATCTTTAGCATGAGATTTTGTTATTTATCTTGGTCTGTAGAAATGAGTTCTTGATTCTGGGGATGGAGATCAGAAGTACATAATTATTCGAGTACCCCCTAAAGCTAGAAGAAAAATATTTTCTACACTGCGTTTGAGAAAAGGACTATTAGAAAATTTTAGCCCTTTTTACTTGGTCCATTGCACATATATACAAGGGGAATATGAGATAATAGTACTATTGTACAGATATGATGTTTGGTCTATTTTTCTTGTAGTCTTAAACGTTGCATCGAGGTATAGAAATGTAAAATGTGTCTATTTCTGTTGAATTTCAATAGGTTATAGATAAATATGCAATATGCTACTGTAGTGGTTTAGCTTGGGATAGATTGGTAGAGATAAGGCGATTGAAATAACGGAATAGAAAGAAGAGGAACTGGAATTATTAAAAAGAATTCTTCTTTCGAGGTCAATACAAGCTGTTGTTGTCCCTAAACCAATAATTATCTCCACATCTAATTCTAATTCTACCTTCAAAAAAATAAACCTCTAATTCTGGTGGACCAAGTAAATAACTTGTAGCCTAACAAAAGCCCAGTCCATCTCTTTAGTCCAATGTTTTGAAAATCGGACCGAACATCAAATCGGCCGTTCAATTGGGTCACTGATTCGACCGGTTGGCCCGTTTTTAAAAAACTGGATGACCAGTAAATATATTATTATATATAATATTTTATAAAATATATAAATATTTGAGTTATCAACATGTTATAAATTTTATATTTGAATCAATTGAAAATTAATATAAAAATATATAAATTAATAGTATTTGCTCAACTATGCATGAATAAGAAATTAAGATAGAGTGTTTTCACATCAAAATAAGACATTTACAAACCTCCAGCTCATTATTTTTATATGTTCTTTTTGTTAATATAATTGTCCATTTTATGTATGTCAATCTTTTTTAAAAATACAAATAGACTCAAACTTTTTTTATCTAGACAAAAGACCCAAACTGATAATTTAAAAAATATAACTCGCTCTGTCCCCGACCTACGCGCCCTTATTACCTAATTTGTCTGTTCACAATCTATGTGTTTCATCCATTTTTTAGGTAGACCCACATATAATATTCCTTTATCACCTCTGATCGATCGTGAAATTTTTAGAGTGATTTGTACGAAGGAAAAATAAAGAACACGAGAGGTTTTTATGTGGTTCGATCTTTTGTTAGATCTACGTCCACGGGAAAGGAGAGAATTCTTGTATTAATGTTCGAGTAGCTATTACAGTGTGTCCCTCAATCTATTCTAGCATCACTATTTATAGGCATCCAGCAGCAGTTAGCATCAGTTGCAGCCGAGGTCGTGGGGTGCCACCTCAGCAATCGTGGGTTAGAGATCGTGGTGATCGTGGTCGGCCGAGCTTCTATGCTATTGGGCCGCGCTGCTGGATTGGGCCAAAGTGTCTTCTTGGCCTTTCAATGGGCCGAGCTCATCTAGGCCGAGCTCATCTAGGCCGAGCTTATTTGCCGAGCTTATTTGCCGAGGTCCAATTATATTGGGCCGGTGCTTGGGCCTAGTAGCTGGGTCGTATCCTATCACATCCCCCCCTAAAAAGTATAGAAGCGAGGACAGGATTTATAGCTGGGATAAGTCGAATTGCATTACGCCGTCGAAATTAAGATTTCGACGAAGTCGAAATGCATACCGCCTCATTTAGACGAGGTCGAACTCGAACTGCATTGCCCCGTCGAAATTAAGATTTCGACGGAGTCGAAACGCATACCGCCTCGTTTAGAGGAGGTCGAACTCGAACTGCATTGCCCCGTCGAAATTAAGATCTCGACGGAGTCGAAATGCATACCGCCTCGTTTAGACGAGGTCGAACTCGAACTGCATTGCCCCGTCGAAATTAAGATTTCGACATAGTCGAGATGCATACCGCCTCGTTTAGACGAGGTCGAACACGAACTGCATTGCCTCGTCAAAATTAAGATCTCAACGGAGTCGAAATGCATACCGCCTCGTTTAGACGAGGTCAAACTTGAACTGCATTGCCCCGTCGAAATTAAGATTTCGACGGAGTCAAAATGCATACCGCCTCGTTTGGACGAGGTCGAGCTCGAATAAGCTGGAGATGGAGGGGCGCGACTGTTGGAGTCCAGAGTAAGTGGGACACGTGTCGCTTCCCTATGCGGGCAGGTGAAGAGGCGAGATTTGAAAAGGTGAGATTTTGCCTATAAAAGCTTCCTCCATACGCCTTAAACCATTTTCCCCCAATTCGTGTCTCAAGCAACAAGAAAATCCTAATCCGATTTTTACTGCAACAGTCGCCGCCGTTCGTTCCATTTTCCGGTGAACTTAGTCGGAATCCTGTGACAAGTAAGTATCCTCTTTTAAAATAGCTTCTTCTTCCCCCTCGATAGAAATAGATAGAGTGAATGTAGGGGATTCGCCCCCGTCGTCTAGGGTAATTCCGGCGAGGGTGTCATTACATGTGCACACACGTGCGTTCGTCCCTCCTTCCCTTCGAGAAATCGAATTCCTACCCCGGGTTGGGTCCGACGCCTCTCTGGCATGTGCCTCCACCATGTCTCTCTCTCATATGCAAAATTTAGCTCGGAGTTTCTTATTTCCTGAGTCGATGGAATTGCTTCTGCCATGGGATGAGGATAGGGGTAGTTCTCCTCATGTGGGATTTTTTACCGTGTATGAAGACTATCTTCATTTCGGGCTGCGATTTCCTTTAAATCCTTTTTTTGTCGAGCTCTTAGAATAGCTTCAACTGGCGTTAGGTCAGTTGGCGCCGCCCTCCATCAAGCAGGTCGTCGGCTTTTGTGTTGAGGTCGCTCGGCGTGGTGGTACGCCTTCTGTAGATTCGTTTCTTAGGTTTTTTAGACCTAAGCTTGGTCGGACGGGGTGGGTTTACCTTTCCCCTATTAATAGGTTTAAGTTAGGGACGCCCACCAAGGTGCCGAACTGACAGAAGAATTTTTTCTTCTGCCGGACTGAAGGCGTGCCGTTGTATCCTTGGACCAAGGATAAGTTCGCACCTCGAGACACTGGGAAACCAACCAGTGAGCTTGAGACGAACTTGATGAACCTTGGCCTCATTGAGAGGAATTATTTCGAGGCCGAGCTCGCAAATAATGGGCTAAGCCCATATAATTCCGCCTCCGCTGCGGACTTGGGTGAGGCTCTGCTTCACTAATTTGTGTTCGCCAACCTTTTTGTGAAACTAACGTTTTTTTTTGTTGTAGTGAATGCTCAAGCTATCCAGGCCGCTCTTCAGAACAAGGGCAAGAGGAAGAGGCAGAGGCCTTCCTCTTCCGTGGCGGACAAGACGACCTCGCGGGATCGTCAGAGAGGACGATCGACCTTGGGAGGTCGAAGTATGTGAGCTCGCGGCTGGACGCCCCTGTCGTTGGCTCACCTCCCTCCCAGCTGGTGGGCCAACAACTTCGGAGGACGTTACTTTCGTCGATTGACGATGCAACGCTCCTTGAGAGTGGCCCAGCCATAGGCCAGGAAAATCCACGGGAGATGTCATTTCCTGAGGTACGTGTAAAACTGGAGGCAGCCGACGTAGTAATTTTACCAAATGTAAAATAAATATGTTTTGTTTTGTGTAGGAAGCTGAGGTGGCTATGGACGGGCTGCGGGGATTTGCGAACTTCATTTCGAATGGAGTCGCCAAGTTCGAGAGAAAAACTGCCGAAGTCGAGGCGGTGAAGGATCAGCTAATGGCTAAGATCTCTGTCGCCGAGGCCGCGGCGAGGGTAGCGGTGGAGAGGGAGGCGGTAGCGTCGGCTGCCGCAGAAGAAGCAAAGAAGAGAGCTGTCGAGCTGGAGTCAGAAGTCGGTCGGCTGAGGGCCCAGGTTGACGGAGTGGTAGCCGGCCAGGGAGATATGCTCCGTGCTTTTGCGGATCGAATTTTCCGGTCGAATCACTTCTCCCGAATGGTGGTTTAGCTTATGGGTACCATGAGCACCCGGGTCGCTTCAGTAGTCATCGACTCGATCGCCGTGGACATCCCGGACTTGGACAAAGCCAAGTACGGGCATGCATCTATGAGCGAAGAGGAGACGCTTCGTGACTTCGCTGAGGTGCTTTTGGAGCATACCTCCTCGATTCCGGTGGTGGAGCAGCTCGCCGCACAGAGGTCCTGTTTAACGATGGGGTTGTTCGGCAATGCCCTGTCGACAGGTAAGACCTTCTCGAGGCAGTCATTGCCGAGCTGTCGCAGGATCCAGTAACAGACGTTGCTGGAGGGAGGTCGGGGGAAACCGACGCCGAACCCGAGGTCGACAGGGATGGAGGAAACCATGATGGGGTTTAACGGACTCCTCCCATGTGTTCTTTCTCCCCTTTTTCCTTTCTTCTTCTTTTTTTTTTTTTTTTAGCCTTGTACTCCGTCACCATTAGGGTGGCACTTCTTTTGCCGTAAGTGGCTATAAATAAAAACGCCTCTTATTGAATCATGCTTGTATTTATTCTTTGTAGTCTGCTCCTGATTTTTATGATGCTTCACACTTCGTGAAAGAAATATCCGAACTTCGTTAAGCTGTTGATGAAGTAGCTGAGATCGATGTTTTGAACTGGAAAAAATGAGCTAATAACATCGAGGTCAAGGCTGAAGTGAAGCTTCGAGCTGCTCAAGAAAAACTTGACGAGGTGCATGCTAAATATCTGGAGCTCGATGACAAGTACCAGCAAGCTCTGAACGACATCAAAACTTGCAAGGAGATAGTCGAGGAACATACGGAGTATGAGGCCATAATTCACCGAGTTGGGGGATCCACAATTTCTGAGACCTATAGTAAGGTCAAGGACCTCCAGGCTCGGGGCTGAAGTTACAGGGACCAATATGGGAAGGACTCCTGGCAGGTTCGGGATGAATTTAAAGAACTCATTCGTGTAGTGAGCATCTACGAGACAGTTCTTGATCGCTTTCCGAAGTTGAAACGACATATTTTGTCGGAGGCTGAGTTTTCGACTTCGGCTACCCCTAGTTCGGACTCGAGGTTGCTTGACCGCACTTCTAGAGAATTCTTGGAAGGTGAATCTTCGAGGTCGGCCAACCCTGATCCTAGGATTATCACACGCCATTTTCGAGAATTCTACAGTCAAGAGCGGCGGTTGGCACCTGGACGAGGTCAAGGTCGAGCGAGCCAAAGTGTCCGAGGTCGTGGAACTCAGAGCGACCGAGGTAGAGGTCAAAGTTTAGCTCCCGGACGAGGTAGAGGTAGGCTTAGTGTAGACGATATTTTGATACTTTAACTCTGGTAGGGACTTTGCCAGAGATTGGCTTAGCTTTAGTAAGCCTAGGCCTCTAGGTTCCTCGTAATACTTGTATATTTTCCATTTACATGAAATAAAACGGAAAATTTTGCACTCTCATTTGAGCTTTTCATCTTTATTTTTAACTAAGAACTGTCCCTATTTTTAAACGAAGACAGCTTACTTCGCCATGAAACGAAGCTCAGCTTTTAAGTAGCCACTTCGTCTGATGACGGAGTTTAGGCTTTTAAGTAGCCACTTCGTCCAAAGACGAAGTTAAGGCTTTCAAGTAACCACTTCGTCTGAAGACGAAGTTAAGGCTTTTAGATAGCCACTTCGTCTGAAGATGAAGTTTAGGCTTTTCAGATAGCCACTTCGTCCGAAGACGAAGTTAAGGCTTTCAGGTAGCCACTTCGTCCGAAGACGAAGTTAAGGTTTTCAGGTAGCCACTTCGTCTGAAGACGAAGTTTAGGCTTTCAGATTCCTTATTTGTCGAATTTATCGATAGGGGTGGTCCCCTTACGCGCGTTTAGGTGTTACTCCGAAGTGGAGCTTAATTTGTGTAATCCTCGTCAGGATTTTAGTTTGTGATTGAGACAAAACATATAAGTGGAAGTGGTACACCAAATAGATAATGCAAGACACGAATTTCAAAATATGCAAAACATGAATTTCATTGATAAAAATAAGATACTTAAAAAGGATGGACACAATTTAAATTAACCTAACAACCTATTTACACACACCAGCTTCCACTCGTAGATAATATCTCTTCAAATGGGAAATGTGCCAAGTTCGGGGTATTGGCTCACCAAATAAATAGGCGAGCTTGTATTACCCTTTGCCGAGGACTTCTTGAACTCGGTATGGGCCTTCCCAAGTGGCTTCTAGCTTGCCGAGCTTTTCCGCCTTGCTGACTTCATTATTCCGAAGCACGAAGTCGCCTATTTGGAATTGCTGGTGCTTCACCTGGTTGTTGTAGTACCGAGCTACTTGCTGTTTGTATCGAGCTTCCTGTACATAGGCTTGTTCTCGCTTTTCTTCTAGCAAATCCAGGTCAGTTCGGAGACCTTCTTCATTATCTTGGATTGCGAAGTTAAGCGTTCTGGGGCTCGGCAAACCGATCTCTACCGGTATCACCGCTTCGGTTCCATACACCAAGCTATATGGCGTTTCTCCGTGTGATGTCCGGGGGGTAGTTCGGTACGACCACAGGACTTGGGGTAAGTTCGCCGCCCAATCTCCTTTGGCCTTATCGAGTCGGGTTTTTAGTCCTTTGACTATCGTTCAGTTCGTAACCTCGGTTTGGCCATTTGCTTGAGGATGAGCTACCGAGGTGAACTTTTGTTGGATGTGAAGTTCGTCACACCATTCTCTGAACGCCCTATCTGTGAACTGAGTTCCATTATCTGAGACGAGGATGTGAGGTATGCCGAAGCGACAAACTATGTTCTTCCAAATGAAGTTTAGGGCGTTTTTACTTGTGATCCGTGCCAAAGGTTCGGCTTCAACCCACTTCATAAAGTAGTCGATGGCTACGATGAGGAATTATAGTTGGCCGGGAGCTTTTTCGAACGGGCCGACGATGTCTATTCCCCATTGCATGAACGACCAAGGGCTTTGCATGCTGGCCAGTTCGGTCTGTGGCAACCTTGGAACCGTCGCATGGATTTGGCACTTCGGACACTATTTGACGAGGTCGATAGCGTCTTGGAACATGGTGGGCCAATAGTATCCCCACCTTATGATCTTCTTGGACAGGGCGCGAGCTCCGATGTGACTGCCACAGGACCCTTCATGGACTTCGCGCAGTGCGTAGTCTGCTTGGTTGGGCCCCACACATCTTAGGAGAGGCTGGAGGTAGGATTTTCTATACAGCACTCCCTGTTCCAGGACGTACTTGGTGGATTTAGCCAGGAGCTTCCTAGCCTCGACCTTACCGGTAGGGAGTTCGCCTTTTCCTAAGTAGTTGCGAAGCGGAGTCATCCAGTTCGGTCTGTCTTCGGTTACTACATTAACTTCGGCTTCATCAATACTTCGGAGTTGTACTTCTTCCACCGGAGAGGTCGTTGAAGACGACGCGAGTTTGCTCAGTGCGTCAGCTCGGTCATTGTCTCCTCTTGGGATTCACACCAACTCGAAGTATGAGAAGCTCTGTTGTAGGATCTTGGCCTTATGGAGGTATTTCTTCATTCTTTCACCTTTGGCCTCGTACTTGCCTAGCATATGGCTCACTACAACTTGAGAGTCGTTGTGAACTTGAATGGCTTGTACTTGGAGTGCTTGGGCTAGACGAAGTCCGGCGATTAGAGCCTCGTACTCCACTTCGTTATTTGTGGTTGGGAAGTTGAACCGTAGTGCATAGGTGGTCTCCGTCCCTTCCGGGCTGATGAGTAAGACCCCAGCTCCGCTTCTTTTGTTTCCTGATGCCCCATCCACGTAGACCTTCCAACAGTCTTGCGGCGGTTGCTTCGGTGCTTCGGCCTTTGATTTATCTTCGGCAGGTCCGGCGGACCTCTGTTCGTCCGTGAACTTGGCTTCTACTAGGAAATCGGTCAAAGCTTGCCCTTTAATGGCCTGGCGAGGTACAAAGGAAATCGCGTGCTCGCCGAGTTCTACAGCCCATTTAGCGATTCGCCCGGACGCTTCTGGTTTTGTGAGCACTTGCCGAAGTGGGAGATCGGTCAACACTTATATTGGATGCGCGTGGAAGTATGGTCAAAGTCTCCTTGCTGCGTTTACCAATGCAAGTGCGACCTTTTCCAAAGGTTGGTACCTTGTCTCCGGTCCTTTTAGGGCTCGGCTTATGAAATAGACGGGTAGTTGACGACATTTTTTTTCTCGCACCAGAACCGCACTGATTGCCTCGTCTGGAGCCGCGAGGTATAAGGAAAGGACCTCGCCCTCTTTTGGTACAGATAAAGTAGGGAGGTTTGTAAGGTACCTCTTTAGGTCGTCGAAAGCTTTTCTGTGTTCGTCATTCCATTCGAAGTTCGGCGCCTTCTTCAATATCTTGAAGAATAAGAGTTATTTTTCGGCGGCCTTAGACAGTAAACGACTTAGCGCAGCTAGGCAGCCCGTTAGCCTGTGCACGTCGTGGATTGACTTCGGCACTTGCATTTATTGGATGGCTCGGACTTTTGATAGGTTAGCCTTTAAAACCTTCGCGTGAAACCCAACACCCTAGAAATTTTCCAGATCGGACCATAAAAGTACACTTTTCTGGGTTTAACTTTAAATTTACTTCACGAAGCAGGCTAAGAACAACTTTGAGGTCGTTTACACAAGTGGCAATTTCCTTGCTTTAAACGACTATATCGTCTACATACACTTCAACAATTCTACCGATGTGGGCCTCGAATATTTTGTCGACCATCTTTTGGTATGTAGCTTCAGCGTTCTTCAGTCCGAAAGGCATCTTTTTATATGCATATATACCAAAGTCCGTGATGAAGGTGGTCTTCGGCACGTCCTCTGTGCTCATGAGGACTTGGTGATACCCTTTATACAGGTCTAAGAAGCTGAACATCGTGTGGCCAATAAGAGCTTCGACCTTCTAGTCAATATTGGGAAGGGGGTAGCAGTCTTTTGGGCAGTGCTTGTTGAGGTCGGTGTAGTCTATACACATCTGCCATCCCCCTCCCTGCTTTTTCACCATTACGGGGTTGGCCAACCAGGTCGGATATTTCACTTCAAATAAAATATCGGCCTTTTGTAGTTGGCGAACCTCGTCATGGATCACTTGATTTCTTTCAGCTGCGAAGGCTCGCTGCTTCTGCCGAACTGGTTTCACCTCGGGATCGATGTTGAGGTGATGAGTGATGACGCTTGGTGCCACCCCAGTCATGTCTAGTGGTGACCAAGCGAAGACATCTCTGTATTCCCGAAGTAGCCGGATAATCTGACTTCGGAGCTCGTACTCTCCGACGAACCCTACTTTGACGACCTTGGCAGGGTCATCTTCGTATAATGCGACGTCTTCGACCGGCTCAACGGATGGAGGCGATGTCGGCTCCACCTCTTCGGGGTTCTGTAGTTGCTATGCTTGAGGGTGTTGATTCCCAGCACCTCAGAGTGCGACCTGCATGCACTCCTTGGCTTGAAGCTGATTTCCCCGAAGTGTGATCACTCCGTTTTTAGATGGAATTTTTATCATCAGGTGATATGCCGAGCAAATCGCCTTTGTTGCTGTCAGCCAATCTCTCCCTAAGATGATATTGTAGGGAGAATTAGCTTTAATGACAAAGAAGTTGATGATCTTTGTCGATGACAGTGGGCTCTTCCCAACAGTGACGGGAAGTGGAATGATGTCATCCGTTATCGTTTCTTGTTGTGTAAAGTTCTTCAACGGAGTAGACGCCGGTTTCAGCCGGGCTTCTTCGATCCCTAGCTTGTCGAAGTAGTCTTTGAAGAGCACACTCACTGAGGCCCCGCTGTCTATGAACACCCTATGAATCAAGCTGTTAGCCACCACGGCTTGAATTATGGTGGCGTCCTGATGGGGTGTGGCGTGGGGGACTGGGTCGTCATCGGAAAAAGTGATGACCTCGTCCTTCTTGAACCTCTTTTGTGAAGGTTCTTCTCTTTGTTGGTTTCGGGCCTCGGCTCTCAGTGAGGACTTTGTTGAGCCTGGAGGCAGCCCAGTGATGGCACCGATGACTCTGTCGTATTGAGGTTGGTCCTCGTCTTCGTCTTCATCATCGTGCTTCGACTTTTTGTCATGGTGGGGTGCGCAGTTATTGCCTCCCCTATTTTTCTTTCTCTTGCCCTTCCCTTGAGGTCGAGCCTCTCTCTGGTCGCGACTTTGGTACAGTTTAAGGGTACCGTTGCGTACCATGTGCTCGATGTCCGAGGCGAGGTCCCTGCAGTCTTCGGTTTCGTGACCGTAGTCATTATGGAGCTTGCAGTATTTCTCCTTGGATCGGCATTTCGACCCACCTCGGGATAAGGGCGGTGGCTTCTCGAACAAGTTTGTGTGAAGCTCGTATATTTCGGCCCTAGACTTCGTCAACGGTGTGTACTGACTTCGGTCTTGGTTGGGCCGAGGTCCTAGGCGAGACTCAAGGGGTCCCCGCTGCAACCTTTCGAGGGCACTTCGGCGACCTTGCCCATGGTCGGTGCGCTCCTCTTTCTTTTTCTTCTCATTGTTTTCGGGCCGATCTGCTGCCCATTTTTTTCGATCAGCGTCGTCCGCCTCTGCGAACGTATCAGCAATCCTCCATAGCTGCCTGGAGGTTGTTGGACGAGCCTTCACGAGCTCTCTGAAGAGAGTCCCGGACTGTATGGCGTTTTGAAACGCCGAAATGAGAACGTCGTCGGAGAGACAATCGACTTTAAGGCTCTCATTATAGAAATGGGCCAGGAAGTCGCTGATCGTTTCTCCTCGCCCCTGCCTTAAGGTGAGGAGCTGGGCCGGGCTGATTTTCGCCTCAGCTTTCTGGAAGAAACGACGCTCGAAGGCGTCGAATAGGTCGGCGTACGACCCTATGCTGCCGTTAGGTAGGCTGTCGAACCAGCTTCTGGCGTTGTCCACCAGCAGCTCGGGGAAGACTTTACACATGTAAACGTCTTCAGCGAGTCCTTGGTTCATCATGTTGTACTGGAACCGTGATAAGAAGTTGTTGGGGTCTTGTGACCCGTTGTAGGACGGGAGGGGAGTATAGAGTATCCTATTAGTGAAGGGAGTGGAGATTCGACCGTAGACGGTGAATCTTCCCTGGTAAATGTTTCCTTCATCACGCCGATGTGGAGACGAGGTGATGTTGAACCGCGCCGAGGTGAAGCACGGCCGTTGTTCCCATGGCGATTGTTGCTCCGTTGCCTTTGGGGAAGCTCGGCAATCCTGTCTCCAATGATCTGGAGACTTGGGGATTGCCTTTGTGACGGTTCAACTCCGTCTTCTCTGTGTTGACTTTGTTGTCGATGTTGATCGACGAACTTAAGGAAATCCTGCTCGTGGAGGTCTAGGTACGCCTTAAGTGCACCTCCAAGCTCGGGTTGGAGTGCGGCGTTACCACGTCGGCGACCACCCTGACTTGGCTCGCCGCTGCTAGCTGAATCCCCAGACTGGCCCGATGGGATATCCTCCAGGTGGCCTTCGGGAGTTTGGTCGGTTATGGGCTGCTTGCCAGGTCTCCTTATGGAGGCAGTTTGCCGATTTTGACTGGCGTCGGCCTCATCCTCGTTGATTGGTGGATGAAGTGGATTGGTGGGCGGATCGGCTTGGCTCTGCTTTGCCTTGGCGGCAACAGCAGCGGTGGTGGCGGAGCGGGTTGATTTTACCATCGTATCTTCACTCAAAAACATTTGATCGACTTCACAAAAAGAATTTTTCAGTTTCCCATAGACGGCGCCGGTGATCGATCGTGGAATTTTAGAGTGATTTGTACGAAGGAAAAATAAAGAACACGAGAGGTTTTTACGTGGTTCAATCTTTTGTTAGATCTACGTCCACGGGAAAGGAGAGAATTCTTGTATTAATGTTCGAGTAGCTATTACAGTGTGTCCATCAATCTATTCTAGCATCACTATTTATAGGCATCCATCAGCAGTTGCAGCCGAGGTCGTGGGGTGCCACCTCAACAATCGTGGGTTAGAGATCGTGGGTTGAAGATCGTGGGTCGGCCGAGCTTCTATGCTGTTGGGCCGCGCTGCTGGATTGGGCCAAAGTGTCTTCTGGGCCTTTCAATGGGCCGAACTCATCTAGGCCGAGCTTATTTGCCGAGATCCAATTATATTGGGCCTAGTAGCTGGGTTGTATCCTATCAACCTCAAAAGTCAATCAAAATATAATTTTATATTCATTTCACTTTAATACACTCTCACACATTAAGTGTGACCCAAACATCACTTTAACACCACTCATTACAAAACTAAAAATCGTGCCAAAAGATTCCAAACGCATATTTCGTGTATGGAAGGAGTAATTATTAATAACATGATAAAAATTATTTCAATATTGATTTCAGTAGTAATATATGATTAAATACATTTATTGTAGTTTGTCATAACATGTAGATAGGTAATACTCCGTAATATATATTTGGGTTGCTACAAATTTAAATCATAAAATTTTAAATTATCATAACTTTTTAGTTTATTCTCTGCCTTTTACGATACAATATTTAGAAAATGGAATATTGGGCACACTTCCCCCTCAAAAGGCCTTATGAAGGGGAGGGTCACCTTACCATATAAAGAGGTTCAAGTAACTATCTCCAACCGATGTGGGACACATTTCAACACACCCCCTCACGCGCAGCGTGGACAACCCAACGCCATCTGTTGACAACGATATCGGGGGGCCATCATCGAATTAGAACCTAGCTCTGATACCATATTAGAAAATGGAATATTGAGCCCATTTCCCCCTCAAAAGGTCGAAATTCGACGGATATCACTCTATAGTATATTTTATAAATGAAAATATTAAACAATACTATATTTTTTGTTATTAAAATTTGACAATAATTAAAACACTTATTGGGTCATTTCTAAATCGATTTTGTGTCTAATATATTGTGAAGTATCTTAACCTTATTGGCCGATAACCACCTCAAAATCAATTTTGTGTCTATCTAATATATTGTCAAGTGTCTTAAATTAAAAAATACATTATTTGTTACAAAAATTTGACAAATATATTTCAAAACTTAATTGACCAATGGGTCATCTCATAAGAGCGTCTACAGCTTAGAACCCGTTGAAGGCTCTCTCCCACTTTTCGACGGAGAGAGCCCCTTCCAAAAATCGGTTACAGCCCAAGGGCTCTCCTCCGAGCTCTCTCCGATTTAATATATTATTTTTAATTCTTTTTTTAATTTGATTTTTGATTCGATTTTATTTATTTATTTATTTAGTTTTATTTAAAAAAAACACTAAACTTTCAAATAAATTTTTAATTTAATTCAAACAAATGAAAAGCATTTTGTATAGGTACTATTGATTCTCTCCTTTTTTATCTTGTTCCACATTAAATTTGTGAGCTTAAGTGGGAGCATTTTGAGCATTATGTATTGTTTCATTGTCCCACATCGAAAATATGAGGAAATACTTAAGAGGGAGTAGCCTATAAATAGTTTCCTCCACCTCCTTTTCAAGATACACCAAAAAAAGTGATAATTCACAATATATTTATCCTACTTTGAATTGAATTTTTATATTAAAAAAATTAAAAAAATCAATTTAAAAAAAATGAATGAAGAGAAATATATTATGACATCAGTAATGACAAATAGGTGGGCTCGAGCTGGGTGTAGAGGAGCGAGGTGGGCTTGCCGGAGGAGGGGCTCGCCAGCGGGGGGGCCGCTAGCGTGGGCGGGGTTCCACCAACAAATTATCATATAAATTCTATGTGGGATGGAAGAATTAGAAAAAATAAAAATAGTTAATTTAGACGATTCCACGTAGGCATGTGAATTAATTTTGTATTTGCCAGAGTTATTCAACTTTTAATTCTAAGTAGATGATTATATTCATATTGATATATATCGAGATGTGGTAAACACTCACCCATACCTTCACGACGGTAAAATAAATGGTCCCCTAATGATTTTTTTTAATATTTTATTATTACAAATCTACTTATCCACACCTTATGAAATATGCTATTGAATGAAATAATTTTATAAGAGCTATAAATTGGTGGAGTCTTCTCTTATATTGGTAAACTTTTAATATACATCGTAATTTTATACATGTTTTGTTGTTGAATGAGATCTCCTAATTAATGTTGATCGATATTCTCTATATTAAAGTTAAAAGGTATACAGTATATCAATTTATATAGGTAATTTATTATTGAATTTTAATGAAAATTTGATGTAGGATAGAAGATTTCACATAAATAAAAAAAGGAGGATGTAGGAGACGCCACGTAAGCACGTGGATCGTTGTGGTGCTTCAAATGCGCAACATAATTAATAGTATTTTGTATTTAGAAAACTTTGAATACATCCATGCAATTTATATGATATAAATATCAACTAATTTGCGAAATATATATATGCATTTGGATTTATTTTCAATCAAATACTATATTTTTTTGCAAATTAATTGATTCAAAAAATTCAATTAATAAATAAATTATTATAATTTATTTATATTATATTTCTCGATTTGTTGTTTTAATAAATACTGATTAAAATTAATCAACATGCAATAACAAAAAATTAATTATGGTGCTTACAATATCAATGCATGCTTGCTGATATAGATATAAAGAGAATATTATAGATTTGATATGAGAGAGTATCTATACATACATAAAAATATGAACAAATAAGATAGAATAAATAAAAATGAAATTGTTGTATGCGTCCCTCACAATAGTACGTAAAGTCATAATAATAGTTTATAGTTTTACTTCGTTAATAATGTTAATAGATCAAGTGAGCTTAAAACTAAAAATAAAAAACTAATAAAGTTTATAGTTTTGCTTCGTTAATTATATTAATTAATAAATAGTTAAAATAAGTTGGATAGTCATAAAACATATTGATAATTAAAAAATCTTGTAAAAATATACTACTCATAATGTTAGCCAAAAGACCAAATATATATATCCTACGTGGCATTATCATTTTATTTTTTTTGAATATTTTCATAAGTTCTCATGGCTTTGATTTAATATTTCATAATTTTATTTACAATTAGTTATCCCACATCGATTTCAAATAAAACTCCATCAATAGGAACTCATATATACGAAGACATTATATATTCAAAATTAATTATCTTCAATTTTCATTTAAATTGTAGTCGAATATATTGGGAGCCAATATTTGAGGTTGTGGACAGTATCTTATAGGTTTTTTTTTTTTATAAATAAATATTATCATTTCAAAATAGTATTCACTATCTCAAAATAATCTATACATTAATCCATTTACACCATTTGCACTATGTATTAAATAATGCTATTAAAGTTGTTAATTTAATCGGTATGAAACGAACGTTTCTGTTTATATAGTCGGAAGAAGGCATAGCAATGGAGATTTAATTCGAGACTTAATAATTTGAGCAATAGCATAATTAATATAGTTTGAATTCGATCTCAAGTGAAATTATTTTTGACTAAATTTTTATGGCTTTCAATAATTTAATATAATTAATTTGTAATAAGAACTACTCGTATTAAAAATCTAAAAAGAAATAATTAAAATAGATCTCCAATTTATTTTGTACATATCTCCATGTTCAATAAGAATTATGATTTGAACAGAAAATCAATAATTAAACCTAAACTAACCGAAATAAATTAGGTATCTAATATAAGTCCAACTCAATGTATTTGATCAATTAGTTTGTTAAGGTAATAAATATACAACCGTGGAGTATATGTTATATTTGTTTTGATAGGTTGTAATTTTCTTTCATATGCATGCTTTCATGTAATTTAAAATATATATTAAAATTTTATACTTGAGAACAAATCTTTATAATAAATTTAACTATTAAAAAGTTAAATTCAGATTTTCATTCATCAAATTGAAATGACTCAGAGTGAATTATATCGAATATGTGGTGTCTTCTTTTATATGATTATTTTGTTGATGAAATTTGGTAAATAACCGATGTGGGATAGATGAAATTAGACAAAATTAAAGAATTATCAAATCAAAGCCATGAGAATTAAAAAAAAATAATCACGAAAATAAAATATATAAGGAAAAATAAATTATAATATTATTTATCGTGCAATTGAGACCTCATCTAACTAATTAGAAGGCAAATAAAATATTATTATATTATTGTGTAGATTAGTCTAATAAAATAATAGGATTACACGATTCATCAAATGCAAATTAAAAGGAAAATAAAATATTATTATATTATTTGTAGATTAGCCTAATAAAATATTAGAATTTCACTTTAGGAAAATGTAGTATGATTTTATGCATATTTATTGAAGGAAATATTATTATATTATTGTGTAGATTAGTCTAATAAAATAATAGGATTACACGATTCATCTAATGCAAATTAAAAGGAAAATAAAATATTATTATATTAGTTTGCAGATTAGCCTAATAAAATATTAGAATTTCACTTTAGGAAAATAAAATATGATTTTATACATATTTATTGAGGGTTTTAGATAAATAGAGGACGGAGGATGTAGGGGATGTCACGTAAGCGCATGGATCATTGATTTTATACATATTTATTGAAGGTTTTAGATAAATAGAGGACAGAGGATGTAGGGGATGCCACGTAAGCGCATGGATCATTGTCGTATCCGGAATCCGCTGTGGAATTATATATTGATATTGATTTAAGATCATCAATTTATTTTTATAAATTTATAATATTCTATTACAAAAATAAAATATATACTAAAATATTGAACAATACTCGACAATTTATTTTTAGGGTTAATGCCGCCAAAATACACCACCTTTTGGTCAACTTCTATATTTTCCACGACTTCTGAAAAATCCGATTAAATACACCAGCTTCGTTGACCGTCCAATTTTTCCATAAATTAGCAGCTCCTACAAACTGAGTCTGACGTGGAGCCTTACGTGTTATTTCATTTATTTTAGGCTGCTGAGTGTGTAAATTAGACGACGTCATTTCCATACAAAGATGTAAACGACGTCGTTTTACTTGTTTAAAGTCTGGAACTTATAATCGAATTAGAGCACAATTTTCACGCGCTGGAAGAAGATTAGGGTTCGTACGAAGCATTCTGTACTTCTCCATGCCCATGGAGATTGCATGCTGGTTTAAAGAAGAGGGAGGGTGCAATTGTTATCACAAAGCTGAAACAACCACATGAATGTGCCTTTGATATTAGGAATAAGCAGGCTGATTACAAGTGGATAGGCAAGCAATATATGAGTCTGTTTAGAGTTAGGCCATCAATGACAGTTGCAGAGTTGGAAGTGGACATGAATATGAAGTATAATCTCAAAGTTTCAAGGGGCAGGTTACACAGAGCAAAGAATTATGCTTTTGAGTTGCTGAGAGAGATAGTCAGAGAACATTACCATTCATTGAGGTCTTATTTGAGTGAGTTGATGAGGGTAGACAAAGAAGGGAGATTTGAGATGATGTTGGGGGATGGTGCTATATTTCAGAGGTTGTACATTGGTTTTAGTGCCTTGAAGAAAGGCTTCATGCAAGGCTGTAGGTGGATAATAGGTTTAGATGGATGTCATTTGAAGACCTATCTTAAGGGACAACTTTTGTGTGATGTAGCCAAGGATGGTAACAATCAAATGTTCCCTATATCATGGGCTGTTGTTGAAGTAGAGAATCAAGAAACTTGGACTTGGTTTATTCAAATATTACTAGAAGAATTAGGTTTGACAGATGGGCAGAGGCTCACCATCATCAGTGACCAACAAAAGGTAATTGCAACTTACTATCTTTTTATTCAGATTTTTATCTATTTAATCAGATTTCTAATTCTTTGCTTGTTTTCTGATTTATAAACTTGCAGGGCTTGATAAATGCAGTTAGGGATCTTGCCCCTTTTGCAGAACATAGGAACTGTGCTAGACATGTATACTACAATTGGAAGAAGCAATTCAAAGGGCAGATTCTGAAGAACATGTTTTGGAAAGCTGTGCGATGCACTTATCAGGTAGCATGGAATGAGGCACTTGAGGAGATGAAGGCTGAAAACCCCAGGGCTTATGAGAACTTCTTGGAGAGAGAGCCAGCTAGATTCTGTAAGGCTTTTGTTTCTACTCACTGTGTTTCTGATATGGTTGACAATAATGTGAGTGAAACATTTAATGGGTGGATTGTTAGTGCTAGAACAAAGCATATCATTCACATGCTAGAGGACATAAGGTCTGCTCTTAGAGAAAGACAATATGTGAAGCTAGAAATGATTAAAAAAGTGAATGATAAGATTTGTCCTAATATTAGAAAGAAAGTGGAGAAACTTAAGCATGGAAGTAGGTTATGTATTGCAAGTTTAGGCATAGATGGTACCTTTGAGGTTGAGCATATGATTTCTAAGGACAGATTCATTGTGAATCTGGTACTAGAAACTGTACCTGTAGAATGTGGGATATTACAGGTATTCCATGTACTCATGGCATGTCTGCAATACACTTTATGAGGCATGACCCTGCAGATTATGTTCATTCATGTTTTACTGTGGAAGTGTATAAAACTGCCTACTCATATGAGTTGCAAGCCATCAATGGTGAGAGGATGTGGCCAAAGGGTGTTGGATACCCTATTAAGCCACCTCTTATCCGCAAAATGCCTGGTAGACCCAAAAAGAAAAGGGCAAGAGATAGAGATGAAGTAGACCCTAAGGATCCCACCAAGCTCAAAAGAAGTGGACTACTCATGACATGCAGCAACTGCAATCAAACAGGGCATAACAGAAAACTTGTAAGCTTGATCTTGTCCCAAAACCACAGAAAGTGAGTATGATTTACACATTGTAAGCTTAATAAACTTGTGTATTCACTGAGGCATTACTAATTGTATCTTTACATGTGAAAAACTTAGGGAACCAGAGGGCGCCCAAAGAAGCAAGGTGAGCCAGAGAGAACAAGAGATAAAACAACAGACCTTGGAGCTGAATCTAGAAAGAGAGGGCGCCCAAAGAAGCAAGGTGAGCCTGAGCTAACAAGAGATAAAGCATCAGAGGTTGGAGCTGAATCTAGAGGGAGAGGGCGCCCAAAGAAGCAGTGTGAGCCACAAAGAACAAGAGGTGAAGCATCAAACATGGGACCTGACTCTAGAAAGCAACAACAATCTTTGAAGAAGGTAATTGCAAAAGAACGAGCACAAGCTAGGGCAGGCATATGTCGCTTGGTTTCTGAAGAAACAGGAAATACCTATATTCATGTAAGTTATGAAGTCATAAAGCATTATACAATCTGTATTAATTTCTAGTATAGTTTTTGATTCTCATCATCATTATGTTTGTTAGATGTCAAGCAACTCTGATCACATCTACTATGCTCCATCAAGTCATGGAGGAAGTAGCACAACTCATACAAGTACTTCACTACCATTACTGCCAACTCAAGAGAGTCAAGCAAAGTAGTTTGTAATAGCTGTAGTCATGTAACAGATTTTGATTGCATTTTGATATTGGTAGTTTGAAACACTCATCATCTGGATTGGCCTAGATTATCTTATTGTAATAGCTACTGATGTCATACATTGTCCTGTTTTGGTGTTTTCCTATTAGTGTTAATCACAGCTCAGTGTATCTTTTCTTTCCTATCAGCTTTCTTTTCTTCATATTCATGGCAAAAAGTGATGATCCTTCCTTATCTTTCTGTTTTACATATTGCTGCTTTTTCTGTGTTGGTTTCAGCTTGCAGAAAAAAAAAAAAAAAAAAAAAAAAAAAGGTTGCATAACACATTTTAGATTCATAGGAGAAAAAGAGAGTCATCACATACTAATTGGTTCCTTGAACTAAACTACACAGGCCATTACAACACATACTAATAGGTTCATTAACAATTGCTACATACCATTAATACATACAATTACTACACCTAAACTCTATTCTAAGATTACATCAATGAAAAAAACCATAAGACATGCCAATAATATATGAAACACCAATAGCTTCTTCTTCAAATGTGCCTTCTCAACCTTCACTTCACTCAACTCACTTTGAATCTCCTTCATCATCTCTTCATATGATACACATTGTTTGTTCATTTCACCCAATTCAATTTGAATGGCTTTCAGCCTCTCTTCATAGTAATCACATTCTTTGTTCTTTTTATAATACATGTCAAGCCACATATTCAGCTTCTCCCTCTCTTCTTCTCTATTCAGTACATGAACATCTTCAACTTGTGGTGGTCTCCAAGGATCAACCCATCTGAAGAAGTTACATTGAAATCCTAACAACCAACAAAACATATAATCATCAACTAGCATTATCATTTCACCAATATAATACTATATTCTACATATTCAAACATACTAGAAACAGAGGCTGATACTGTCTACAAACATCTCAAATTTCCATCACTCAAATTCCAACTACAATTAGAAAGAAATCAGCATATTCGAATTATATGAAATTTTCATAAATCACAGCTTTCCCCAATCAACACAAGAGAACAACATAGATGAAACTAATAAAAAGAAATCGGTGAGCTCACTATTTCTAGAAGACAACGCAAGAACCGCCGATATGGGTTCTTCCAAGTGTATTATGTATCCAACATTGGCCTCCTTTTACATTTGCAAGGGGGTACCGGGCTCGCGCCGCCTGCTCGTACATGTGCGGTTTAACAAAATCCGACGACGAGGACGACATCACGAAATCGGCGACGATTCTCTGCTACAGCTATTGCTCGCAAGCCTCGCCTCTGATTTTCCCTCTCCAGCAATTGATTCGTAACCCTAAAACCCTAACTCTAATCTATTTCTTATTTACCTAGCAGCAGAAAAGAAACGACGTCGTTTTCAGTTGTTCAAAATGACTTCGTTTTGTTTGCCGGAATATTTTAACGATGCCACGCGCACGATGTCCATGTAGGCTCCACGTCAAACTCAGTTCGTCGGCGCTGCTAATTTATGGAAAAATTGGACGGTCAATGAAGCTGATGTATTTAATCGAATTTTTCAGAAGTCGTGGGAAATATGGAAGTTGACCAAAATGTGGTGTATTTTGACGGCATTAACCCTTTTTTTTAAATAAACTCTCATAAAATACCATAGGACTAGGAATGAAAGAGTATTGTGGATTTGTTCGGCTAGATAAACCTTCCTCAAATGGGTCGGGTCTTTCTTGGATCCTTGTATATTTTCCATCTTTACATTCTAGGCGCACAAGTATTTCTTTAAGGCAAAGACAACTCTCTCTACTCTCTCTCGCTTATACATCTGCCCGCAGAAAACCCCAATTCTCCAATCCCAATCCCTAATTTCGCCTTCCGACAATGGGTCAGGGTACTCCCGGTGGTCTCAACCGCCAGCTCCCCGGAGACCGCAAGAACGATGGAGACAAGAAGGAGAAGAAATTCGAACCGGCAGCGCCGCCGGCTCGCGTCGGGCGCAAGCAGCGGAAGCAGAAGGGCCCGGAAGCGGCGGCTAGAATCCCGGCGGTGACGCCGCTGACAAAGTGCAAGTTGCGGCTCCTGAAGCTGGAGAGAATCAAGGACTATCTGCTTATGGAGGAGGAGTTCGTGGCCAATCAGGAGCGGCTGAAGCCACAGGAGGAGAAGACAGAGGAGGATCGGTCCAAGGTCGACGACCTGCGGGGCACGCCGATGAGCGTCGGGAACTTGGAGGAGCTGATTGATGAGAACCACGCCATCGTTTCCTCGTCAGTTGGGCCGGAGTACTATGTTGGTATATTGTCGTTCGTCGATAAGGATCAGCTGGAGCCAGGATGTGCGATTTTGATGCACAACAAGGTATATATATATAACTGCTTTGATAATTAGGGTTTCGAGCTGAATAGAGTGGGGGTGGTCAGGGTTTTGAATATTTTGTGTGTTTCGTTATCGTAACGGAGAAGTAAATAGGCGAAATGGTATTGAGATTGTTCTTTACAATTGCATTTGAAAGTGGAGGGTAGATTTTCGTGTATGGCGTGGTAGGAGGGGAGCAGATTGGAGTTGTAGTTGATTATAGTTAGTTTAAGTTGGCAATGCTACCACTTTTCTGTGAAACTTATTTGAATAAATATTCATATGCTGTCAGTAGGAAAGATCTCTTTAGATTTTTCTCTTATGCAAATTGATTGTATTGGAGAATAAACCCATTTGAGAATCGCTAGCTAGTGCGGAGTAAATAAGTCTTCTAGATTGGGTTTTGTTCTGGTTATGAGATACATTCATGCTGGTGTTGAACCAGAAGAAGAGGTAGATAATATAACTATTCACTGAAGCAAGTGTAAAGTCTTCTGTAGAGAGAAATAGCTTTATTTGAGAAGTTATCCATGGGGCTTGGTTGAACCGTTGGAGTTGTGTGTGCAGGTTCTTATATTAGAAAATATTCCCTTGTTGCAGGTTCTTTCTGTTGTCGGACTGCTTCAAGATGATGTGGACCCCATGGTATCTGTGATGAAGGTCGAGAAGGCTCCTCTAGAGTCATATGCTGATATTGGTGGACTTGATGCCCAGATCCAGGAGATCAAGGAGGCAGTTGAGCTTCCATTAACACACCCTGAATTATATGAAGACATTGGTATTAAACCTCCCAAGGGTGTTATACTTTATGGAGAGCCTGGGACTGGAAAAACCTTACTGGCAAAGGTGTGTTGTTTTGTTTTTGGTGCATTACATCGAAATTGTGAAGATCATATATTATGCCATCGCTTCAGTATGTCTTGTTTTTTTGTTGATGATCATGTTATGTTCTGCTTGCTCTTGCCAGTGATATCTGAGAGAGAACACCAGTTAGAATGACTGTTTCATGTGCTGCTAGCTCTTACTTTTTTCTCAGACATAATATTGAGGCATAAATGCCATGAAAGATAGGTTTACTTACTCTGATATTGATTACACCTGGCTAATGCTTGCTCAAAAGCTGTTAAAAAATTGCTTCTTCTACTCATTTTTAGTTTTAACATTATTTGCTTTTGAACCTCTAATTTTAATTAAATCTTCAGGCTGTAGCAAATTCTACTTCTGCAACATTCTTGCGTGTAGTTGGGAGTGAATTAATTCAAAAGTACCTGGGAGATGGTCCTAAGCTGGTGAGAGAACTCTTTAGAGTTGCTGATGACCTCTCACCGTCAATTGTCTTTATTGATGAAATTGATGCTGTTGGTACAAAAAGGTAATGTCTGGATTTAATTTCCTTGAAATAGGTATAGCCGGTACTAATTGGAGAACTCTGTTTACAGGTACGATGCCCACTCAGGTGGTGAACGTGAAATCCAGAGGACTATGTTGGAATTACTGAATCAGTTAGATGGCTTTGATTCAAGAGGAGATGTGAAAGTGATTCTTGCAACAAATAAAATTGAAAGTCTTGACCCAGCTCTGCTTAGGCCTGGAAGAATAGATAGAAAGATCGAATTCCCTCTGCCAGATATTAAGACTAGAAGGCGGATTTTCACGGTATTGATGACATGATTTGTTACTTGAACTTAATGCCTACGAGCTCACCTATTCCACATTCCTTATGACTGTTCAAACTCACTTAATGTTCTGTTTGATGTTTAGATTCACACATCAAGGATGACATTGGCTGATGATGTGAACCTAGAAGAATTTGTTATGACAAAAGATGAGTTTTCTGGAGCTGATATCAAGGCCATATGCACAGAAGCTGGTTTGCTTGCTTTGAGAGAACGTCGCATGAAGGTAATTCTTCAAGGCTGTGACTAATGGGTTTTGCTGAAAAAATCTGGATGAGAGGAAAAAACCCCTATCATTAGGCAGTGATTCAAGTGATATGAATTGTCCCCTAGTATTATTTTTTAGTGTATAGATTATCGATAAAGAATCGCTATCGAAATTTGCAGGCTGAATGGACTAGTAAAACTGCATAGTTTGCTCGCCGTAGATGACATGGAATGCTTAGAAAATTTGCTTAGTATTTTAATTTCATGCAATACTTTGGCGAACTCCTTGCAGTTTAAACTGCTCTAATTTTGCTAGGTATCTTGATTTTCTATTTTTGTAAGTAGGAGCTGAAATACCAATTGCCATTGTAGCATATTTTGGGTACTCTTAGACTTGCAAATTGTGATACTAAATAAGTAACTAAATTAAGGTTCTATCATCTTTTCCGAAGACTTGAAATTCAGCATTAACTATGAAAGTAAGTCCTACATAGGATAACAATATATTTTTGCAACATTACTCTTTTAGAATAACAGTGAGTAGGCACACAATCATCTGTTATGTTTCTTATTCTGTTCTGAAATGACAGACTTCATTAATTTTGGAATGTCTTTTTTTCAGTAGAACATTGTTATTTACTTGATTTGTTCACATATAAAATTCATGCTTCTAGAATAACCATATTCATCATGCTCTACTGGCTGGTTGTTAAAATATTGTTGCCGCTTGGCCCTCTTCTTAAGATTAGGATGCTAAGTAGTTCTGCGATGTGTTCATAGAGTTGCTTGAGTGGAACTTTTATTTGCTTGCCTTATATTACCCTGGAATTTGGGCCAATCGGCATATGTTCTGAAAATGTATCTCCAGTTAGTTCATCGATAGGATTCAAGGAATATAGAATCTTATGCTAGAAATTTCTAATTATATTAGAGGACAGATTTGGTTAAAGAATGATCGAGTAGGTAGTTATGTAATCAAATTGAAATCACCTAGTCACTTGTGTTCCCTTTGGGACAAAGCTTAATGGTTGTGTGTGTGTATGTGATATTCTGATTTATTTTGGTCTTATGTGTTTCAACCTGTATGTATCGATTAATGATTAATGTGTCATGCGATTCTCAGGTGACACATGCAGATTTCAAGAAGGCAAAGGACAAGGTCATGTTCAAGAAGAAAGAGGGTGTTCCTGAGGGACTTTATATGTAAAATGATTCAAGTTGAATTGAATTTGCAAGTTTTTCGTGGAATGTTGTTCTTTAAAAGCTGGGAACTAATTATGACAATGAACGTTTACAAATGATAGCATTGGCTTCGATCTATATAGCCCTACATTATTTATGAGCTGATTTTCTTTCACAAGTCTTGTTAAAAACTTCATTGTTTCTGCTTACATCTCTTGCTTTTGTGCGAAAATTTCAACGAAAGTATATAGATTTTTTTTACACAAATTTTGGTTTTGCAAATAAATTTTGAAACTGACCTTGAAATGTACGGATTGAACTCAAATTTTGGTTTTGGATAGGAACTTTGAAATTAGCTTTTGAATATATGAGAATGAGAAATGATATGATACTTTCTTAATGGTGGGCACTTACTCTCGCTGACGTGCATTTGGATGTTCGTGTTGATCGGACAGGGAATAAATCCAACAAATCCAAGGAAATCATACTCTCACGAATTAACCTATTAAGCTCATGTTTGGTTCAAATTTTTTTGGATATGGAAAGGGAATCAAGTAATTGATTCCATTACATTTTGTTTGGTTTGAGTAATAGGTTATCTATTTCTCTTATTTGGGAGTAACTCAATCCATTACATTATTACCCCTCAAGAAGGAGGGGAAACAAGGAGAAATGGAACCCCTTCACAAGTGACTCCCTTTCTACTATTGAACCAAACACTCAATAAAAGTAATCCTTATTATTTCCATTTCCTTACTTGACTTGATTCCATTCCGTTTCCGTTACCCAACTTGAACCAAACGAGCACTAGTATACCTCTTTTTCAAAGTAAGCAACATTGGCATTGCACACGGACTTAAACTCTCACGAATTAATCCCTTAAGTAGCAATTCCACCACCATCTGCTGCAAAATGGCACCCCCTTTCAAACTCATCCTATAATGGGGCAAATTCCACAAGTTGGCTCCTGGAACCAAATCAATGGCATGTTGGATGTGCAGGAAGCTCTTCAGGCACTGAATTGCATAATTCTTTACACAACTCATACACAAATTTTGGGATTTTGTAGTTTCAGCCTCCTTTTTGCCACAAAGACTAATTCCATTACTAAGGCGTGAATCTCGTTTGTGTCTCGAAGATCTGCAACTAATTCCTTCTCAAAATGAGTGAGTGTTAAAAACTTTTGGGGCCCGATTTTCTGTTTAAATCCCAATGGTAACAAGGCTATCTTTCTACCATCCTTAGAAAACTCTTCCAACCGTTATGAGTCGTACCAAAATCAAACTACCATTACTTGCTAAATAACAGTTGACAAGTATCCATATAATCTACCGCATCACACATAACCTCATCCTGATAGTATTTTCCAATCGATAAGGGCACATGACACCGCTCCTTCACCTTAAATCCCTCACCATTGGTAATCCATGCAATACAATAAGGTTCATGATGTTTCTGCATAGGCAATTTCAGAATATCAACCAAATTTCGAGAGATAATATTTTCACAACTGCCTCTATCAATTACTCCTTCCGTCCTGTTCGAGACGCTACAGTTTTTGAATATATATAATATATAAAATATAAAATAATAAAGGTATAACGTCTTGAACGAGACATAAAGAGTATTAACTTGAGAACTTCATTTAAAATTGTGCATGTAGCGCATAATATAGCATTATGTTGGGAATCATCTCTTCACAGGGCCAACAAAACCTTAAGAACCAGGTAAGCCGGGTGCATGTCATCTTCTTCTCCATCCGGACAACACACTCCTTCTTTCTCCTCTTCATATTTTTACTCGTCATCTAGCTCGAAATTTAGACCCGGCCCCGGGACATATTTTGTAACTTCTTTGATGGAATGAGATTTTTTTTTTTTTTTTTGGCATTTTATAAAGACCGGGACATATCTATATAACTGAATTCAAAGTCGATGCCTTAATCTACAATTTTCTCCATATAAATATAAATGTAAAGAAGAATAGTTAAAAACAGCATTATATGCATTACAAATGGGCCCACATTAATTTAGGCGGGAAAAGGAGAATTAAGTATAGGTATAGATTTTATAAGTACTAATTTCTATAGTAGCCAGGGTATAAAGATGAAAAGGAGACACATGTGAGTTGAATTCATGGAAAAATATTTAGTTCCTGCGAACATGTTCTCGGACTCGGAGAAACCCAAGCCCGCGAAGAAGTAAATCTTTCCTTACTCAAAGTCATATTATTGCTTATGTTTGTGGTTTTTGGTTTGTGATTTCTGAAGTGAAATTTAGGCGTCCATGGAAGAGGAGTCTCGTCGAATTAAACGGAAGACTCGATCCCAACTATCGCCATTATCTTTCTTCTCTTATAATTCAATCATATTCTAAGGTTAGTGCTGCTCTACTTGTCCCTAAATTTACTGCACTTGTTGCTCTTGCTGAAATTCACCATTTTTTTTTTCCTGAACAATTTTTGGGGCAAATACGAAAAGTATGGAGCGTTTCCTCATAAATACCATGTCAATGGGGAGCCTTGCGACACCCATGTATGAATTTCGATTTAGTGATTTATTTTTTGTTTTCTCCGGAGATTCTGCTTTGAGGCGGCAATTGCTTTTCTTTAACAGGTTGATTGGTTTATCAATGCTGGATTGAGTGATTACTCAAGTGCAGTTAGAAGGTTCCTTCTCTTCTGTAACCTCTTAAAAATACAGTACTTAGTCATATTAGTCATTTTCCATACTGTCTCACCGTAATAATATATATCTCAATTTTTCTCAGGCAAGGTATCTCTTCACTTGAATTTGACTCGAAGGTAAGCAATCTACGCATATTTGGTGATTGATAATTTATTGAAACATAAATTAGCCTTTTCTCTTATTAGCTAATGATGATAACATTTTAGTATACGCGTTGGTGAACAGTGTAATTTAAAAAAGCGAAAAGGAATCTCGTATTTGATAAGACGAAAAGCATGGCATTGACTGCAAGCTATGAGTTGTTAACTAACAATGTCAATCAATTTGTTACACGAGACATGAAAGATATTTCATGTTCATGAGCCAAATAAAGTTGATGTAAAAATAAGTTGGTTGCATCATTGGCTCATGTCATTGTCATGCGATAGTGCAGCACCGAGTTGGGGGAAGAGTTGAACTATATTTATCTTTCAAGTTTTGTGGACCTGTTTGTTGTTTGCATGGGCCTTAGCTGGAATTAGTATTTATTAGCCGTCTCCTAGAGAATCAGGGCATCAAATTTTATTATTGGTTTAGCGGTGTTACGCTGTGGCAGAACCTCCGTTCTGTGGACTTCGTTTAGAAGTACTCATCTTTCAATGCCGTTTCTTTTTTAAATCACTCTCTGCACTCTACCATCATGTGTAGTTTAATTAGGATGGGATTTCCGTCTTTCTTTTAATATATTGTCTTATATTGTGCTGATGCTTGGTTTTTCCTATCAATTTGTTTTGCATCATAAACTATCTCTATAGTGTCAATTCCTACACTGTTGCTTGTTTCTGCGATGTTATTTCTTAATAATACTCTTGGTATGTATAATTGAAATGATACTACACAAGAAATTAGCTTGAAGAGCAGTGAAGGCTTGATTCAATGCTAACATCACTCTCCCGAGTAATACTTGTATTGCTTATTGCTGTGGCAGCCAGGCAGGTGGAGTGTGGAATCTTCAAACCCATAGCATTCTGTTGTTGTTTCTGTTTAGCTGGAAAAGTTTGGAGTTTCTAATTAGCATTATTAGACTGATGAAGGGTTATGCTATTTCCTTGTTTTGTTAGGGTGTGTACTTGGCATCAGCAACAAGATCAGGTTGCTTAACTGTTCATGACTTTGACAATATTCATAACCCAGGTAACAAGTCGTGTTAGTTGGATTGATGTTATGTTTTTATTCAAAGTTTTGCCGTTCATTTGGTATTTAATGGTTGGACTTTTTATATGGTTTTGATCAAGGTCTATATAATTTTACACATATTCTAGGTTTTAATGTATAACTATAAAAAGAAATTAGAACAGTCTGAGCACACAAAAAAATTCAACTGAATAAATAGCTCATATCTGGAAACAATACTCAAATGGTTTTCTGTAGATTGTCCTCAAACCGAAGTATTAGAGTTAACAATTATTTAATCAGAATGAGAACTTCATATTTTCGAGCTTACATAATTAACAATATTTGAAAAACAGTGATTATTACTCAAAAAAAGAAGAAGAAAAACAGTGATTATTCAATGTCGAAGCATGATTTACATTTTATTTTATTCATAGACCACAAAGGATCATGTTTGCCATGGAATTATGGTCTATAGTAGAAGTTGTTGTAAGTTCCAAGTTAATATAATTAGCAACAAGGAATATAATTGAGCTACGAATTTAATGCATGTAGGTGTGCTCTAGAAGAACTTCACAGTTTTTGTAGAGTACTCATATTTATTACTGTATAATATTACCCTAATGTAAGTTATTGCATTTTTATATGGTTATGGTTTGCTTATGGTTATGGACCTTATGGTTATGGTTGTGTCTTTATAGATCAGATTAGCTAAAGACATCTCTCATTGTGCTTTCTTTCTTTTACTTCTTTTTGATTTTTTGGTTTATTAATCCTTTTAGATGCAAAAGAAGATGAAGGAAAGCAGTTGCTGCACATTTCCACATCAGAACAAATTGATGTTGTTCGGTGGAACCTCACTAACCAAGATGAGGTAAGATCTTTTTCATCATTCCGCTTGCGAAGTGAACCAATTGTATAATTGTCTTCTTTTATTGAACAGTCCTAAAGGTTATATCCTATTTCATTTGATCATTTTTCCTTGCCTGTACTGACAGCTGGCTTCTCATTTTGTAAAGCATATGTACATGAAATTGATAGAGTTAAGGCGGAGAAGAACAAATATAACGGAAAATTGAAATAAAATGAAACACCTCAAATATAACGGAAAATATATTCGTGCATGTATATATCTATCCCTTATTAAAATATGAGAAGATGTGTGATGTTCCTTCATACATTGAAATTCTCAATTGCTGTCTTCAGATGTTCAATGATTCCTTTTTCCATTCTCTAGTGGTCTTTTGTTTTGACAAGACTTCTTTCTTTGTTTTTGCTTTCCATCTTCTCTATATCTTTTATCATATCTCCCTATTCGGTTAATGAAACCTATTTGTCTCTGCATAAATGCAGCCATGATAATGTGTATCCCTCAAGCAAATTTTCTGTCTTTCACTTGATTGTCTCCTTGGCTAGACCAGCTTTCTATCGGCACAATATACTTCATTAGCATATATACTCTCTTATATTGTTTGATAAATGAGAACTAGGTTCAAATTTTTATATTATACGAAAGGATTTGTCTGATCTTTGCATTTTTCTGTTATTGCTTTACCCTAACTTTTTTCACCTTTTGGTCATAACAGATTGCCTGTACATCAATGAGAGGCAGTGAAATTAATATTTTTGATATTGGGTATATCTCATCTGAACCTGTTGAAGTAAGTAACTTCTTCAATTCAGCTCAGCAATTATTTTCCGGAAATTGAGAACTAACTTAACTACATGAAATATAAAATAAAACAAAGCCTAAGGAAAGCTGATATATTATTCGCCCTTAAAATTCCAAAATTTTTAGATATGCTCTTTTCTAGTTGCACAATCTACAAGGACCACAATGAGGTAGGGTTTTTCTAGAGAATATTTGGGGATTGTGATGGGGAAAAGCATATTAGGTGTCTCTCTACACTGTTTCTTATTTATTTATTTTAATTTTTTAATCGATAACAATGATAAGATATTGGTGCCATGACATTTTAATGTTCTATGTTCTATGTTCTATGTTCTGTTTAGTTATTATCTGTTAAGTCCCACTCAGCAGCCTACAAACATGTAAATCATAAAATGGACTAACAAAAAATAACTAATAGAAAATAGAACATAGAATAGTCAGGTATAACTACGGGCCCTCTCCTCAAATAAACTTTGTCAATAACAGAAGTGCTTACAAAGCACGTCTTGAGCTTATGGGGTTCAAGCACCTGTCTCTAGTCTAAGTTTTTTCCTGATGTTAATTTAAGGCATATACCTTTCAAGTATGATTTTCCCCCATCTTCTTGTATTTTCCCCTTTCCCCCTCATGATCAAATAACCTTCACTGGCTGCTGCAAGAGGCAGTATACATTATGCAAGTTTAAAACTTGTTCAGCTACTCTTTAAGTAGACCATACTTATTTTGTGTGCATGAAAAGTCCAAGACCTACCAAATGGTAGTTTAATATCAGATTTTTCGCTACATATATACGTGACTTCTATTCTTGATAAGCCTGATATGCAGCATATCTGTTACCTCTTTTGGTATCACCCAGCTGTGTAAACAAATTTGAACACTTTCAAGCCTTAATTTTTCTTCACGTGGTTCGTTTGCATGTTGATCTGCAACCTTTCTGTGCAAGTGATTTTCTCTGTAATGTATCTCTTTAGGCGCTGAGAAAGAGACCCAATATCACTGTTCATGGGTTAAACGTCCACAAAGGCTTTACTGACATTGCCTTTTCTTCTGATGACAATTCAAGGTGTATGAAGATTCTATCCTCTTCAGATTTTTTTCTCTAAAATAAGTCTTTCTTTCTCAGGCATTATAATCTAAAATTTGCTGCAGAAACATTGAAATCATAATATTGTAAATATGTATTAAAACTATTAGAACTAAGGGATAAAGATAAAAGCTTGTGGGAAACATCCATTCTGGAGCAAACGGCATTATGGATGGAATTTAGGTCTAACAGAAGATAGGAGTGTTTTATAATGGTTGATTATAAAAGCTCCATATCAACATTGATAGGGGACAAAATTGATTTTGAGAACAGTTGAGATTCTAAGTCTGATCATAGTACCTATTTAGTAAACTGTTTGCTACTAGTAGGAATAGACGACGACACAAATATTTACTTAAGGCAGTTCTAATTAATAATTTGTGTTAGGAAAATGACACTTGCTTAGTGGCAGTTGTGTATTAAGATAATAAGAATTTCTTAGTGTCACTTACCTATTATGCATACGATAGTTCAATTTGCTATTAAGTGCCATGTTGTTGCTTGTGTTTTCACAACAATGAGCTCTCTTATGTATGCCTAATGTTTTTATGGGACTTATGTAGTCAGTAAAATATTTGTTGCCTTGTGTGTGAGTTCTTCGTTAGAGATTTTAATATCGATTTCCTTACTCTTGTTTCTTTTTTGATTCATTCATGGTATGCAGTTTCTTATTATCTCTTGGTCTCCAAATTTTTGTTGTAGGTTGCTTGCTTCGGATACTAATGGTGTAATTAATATATGGGATAGAAGAGTTTGTGATCTTCCATGTTTGGAACTCACTACAAATTCTACTGGCATACTTAATAGCATCAAATTGAGTGGGGATAATGAGGTCGGTTATAACTGAATTTTGTTGCTTGAAGTTGAAACAAGAAGAAGAAACATTCATCATGTTCACCTCAACAGTGATATGGCCTTTTTTCTTGCATTTTTATGTTGAATCAGTAGATTGTTTTTGGAGGAAGCAAGCAAGGAAGTATATTCATCTGGGATCTACGAGGAGGAAGGTCATCATCCACTTTCCAAAACCATAAAGAGGTAACAATGCTTCTGGCCTTCTTCCTCAATGACATATCTCACATAGGACTTCTAGTTTTACATGGTAAAAGACAAAAGCATCACATCTTAATTTGTGAGAATCGCAAAATCCTTACATGTTGAATAATGTTATTCTTCGTCATAGGAATGTTCTGACTACCTTTTTAAAACAAGAAAAAGTTGATATTGTATGGAAATGATTGTTTCGATTGTTTTTTTTAAACTACTGGAAACCTTCTCTGATAATGTTTGTGTATATTAGGTGAATGAAATTTAGATAAGATGTGGAATTTTTGAGTTTGTCTTCAGACTGCGACTTGACTTACCAAAAGCAAATTTATTGTGTTAAAAAAAATCACAATTTGTCAGTTTATTAAAAAAGAAGGCTGTGCTAGATGAGGGAGCATTTCTTCTTCTTCTTCTACTAAACCATTTCTTGAACCAATCTTTACCCTAATTTCTGAGCAGTAAGTCTGACTTTGTAGGATTATCACTCTCCTTTGATAACTGTGAAGTTGGCGCTCGAGTTGGAGAAGATATCATCTCTGAAGGTAACCAGACCTATGTATTCTATTAAGTTCAGGCTGAGTTTGTGCTACTAAAGTTTCCAGATCCTTAAATTCTCAATTTGTTTGACATCTAATTAAATTATTTAGTTGTTTATTTTTAGTAAGAAAGTATATGAGGATAACATGCGATTTGTATCCAGAATCTTTCTTCTTCTTTTTTTTTTCTTTTTTTTTTTTTTGCCTTTTTTGCAAGCAAGCATTATAGCTAATCCTTTTTTTGGTATAATTTTGATGATCGAGTGAATCTCATCAGGGGGAGATAATCAATATAATATATAGGCTGTGAAAGTTTATATGGTCGAGTGAATTGCATCAGGGGAAGAATTATTGTGCCGTCAAATTAATAATTCTGAAGTACATGATTTACTAAACACAAATACCTCAACTAAAAGTTATGAAATCGATTGACAATGTTTGGAAGTGTAACATTTGAAGTCTTTCTATGTAACATTGGAAGTGTAACAATGTTCGAGTCATCTTGGTGCATGAGTGTGTAAGTGTGTGAGTGAGTATGTTTGTGTAGATAAGTTGAGATGTAAGAGAACATCTTTATTGTTGTTTACTGGTCAGTCCATGTTCCTAAACAATAATCTGTTGTATTAGGTTAGATAAGATGAAATCATTACTCTGAAGAATGAAATTAAAAAATAAGTTGAGTTACGATTTCTCACGAGTTCAATTTCAAGATCTAATAAGTTAAAAAATGATTCTCTTCCAAATTTTCTGACTAAATTTGATTGCATGTGTCATGTGACTGCAGGCCCAATCGAACATCGTCCCGAAGGAAATACACTCAGTTGACATTGATCCATCTTGCCCTTACCAACTAGCTTTTCATCTTGACGATGGATGGTATATCTTGAAATAAGTGGCTGCAGCTTTTAAATTATGCAATGATATATATATATATATTTTTTTTCTGTTTTTCATGTGTCAAAATACTTAAATTGGAAAACAGTATTCTGAACTTGAAAAAAAAAGTCAAATTTGCAACTTCTAATTTTTGATTGTTAGAATTTTTTTAAATACATTCTCTTGAATAATCAATTTTATGTTTAATTTAATATTCAGTCTTTGAGTCGTCCTTTTTTCCTCCTTGTGAGAAATCTTATACAATGATCATCATCACTCTTCTCCAGGTCAGGTGTCTTGGACACCAATAAGCTTCAAGTGACGCACATTCATTGCCCTCCACCTCCGTGGTTGTGAGTACACTAAATCCTCAGGATTTGACTTCATTGAAGCAGGATATAGTAGTACTCCTTACTAATGTCAATGTGATGTTCATCTTATCTGGGACTAGGGATGGGGCTAATGATTTGGTTAATCATTCGTACTTGAGAAGACCATCTTGGCTTCCTTTCAACTCGGTAAGTCGTGAAATCAGTAGATTTATTTAATACATCTGCATGAAGACTTGACACTGTTAATGCAATCTACCGCTTCTCTAGATGATAGATAGCAAAGTTCTAGAGCAAAATTATCTGCTAATGATGACTTGGATTACCTTCCTCTTTTTTCCTAAAATGAAATGTGACCTAACATTTGTTTTGATACTTCTATTAGATTCTTCCACTGGTTGGTTGTCTTTTTTCTCTCCTTTTCAATTAATCTTTGTCTGCTTAGGAATATAATGGATCAGATAAGTGTACTTTTTTATGTTTCCATAAAACTAGTACATTTGATTTATTCAACTGCATGATGACTTGACACTGTTACTTTGGTAATATGCAAACTATTTCGTTAGAACAGGATATGTACAAACTTTTAGAGCAAAATTGTCTACAAATGCCTTGGATTTGTACCTTGCTCTTTTTTTCTATAACAAAATGTGTCCTAACATTTGTATTGATACTTCTTTTTAGATCCTTCAATGGCTGGTTGATTTAATATTATTCTCCTCCTTTTTAATTAAGATTTGTCTATTTAAGAATATAATGGACCAGATTACTGTACCTTTTCATGTTTAAATGTTAAATGGCTTGAGTATCATTCTAGAGATGATTCAGTTTTATACATCATTTATCAACCATTTAATTGGACTAGCTTGGATCATTTATTTGAGCTCTAGATATAATTAAAAATTGCAGGTCTATGTAGTGGGATCACTATCCCGTGTTGGCCTTCATCTTTTGGATTTCTATCCAGATCGGACAGCCCTTTGTCATGTGGATTACAAGTAAGAACCTTGATTAATCTTTGTTCTGTAATCTGTATTTGGAGACATTGTTTTCTGGCATTGATCGATTTTTTTTATGGACTTAATACCGAGTCTACCAGTAAAAATGAGGTGTCATTTTGTTCCTCATTTTTATTTTTATTTTTAAATCTTGTTCTAATATAAAAATGTCTGTTTTCGTTACAATAACTTGTAATAGCACTGATTTTTTTTAAGAACGAAAGAAATATTTAGTATTGATTGTGAACTGAAGCTTGCTCTAAAGATAGGTCAGTAGTCATATTCTGAGAAAATAATACTACTATATACGAGCTATATATAAGATGTTTAAACACCAAATGTTATGAGCTAACCAAAATTGAATTTTTTTCCAATTCACTTTGATGTACAGTATCATATGGTTATCTAACCTTGTAGTTGTTGCTAGGAGTGAGGAGATGCATAGTGGTGAGAAAGAAACCATCAGCCAAAAGCAGAACAGATACTTACCATTATCTGAAAGTGTTACTGCATGTGCTGCTCATCCTTTTACTGGCACCATTGTGGCTGGAACTAAGGTACAAATCGTTCTCTATCTAGTAATGGAAAAGTTGGGCCCATTCGATATTCGATGTTCTTCAGACTAGATTTTGGGTCCAACCTATATATGGGCAAAAATTTTCATTCATGTGAAATCCCTACTGCACATGGTTGGTTGTATGTTGCATAATGCTGCTCTCTTAGCAGGATACACGATTCTTACATTTCCTTTACCTTCTTTCAGCTGTCATCGCTGCTCGTGATTCCTCAATAGATAAACGAGGTGCTGCTTGTGATTCCTGAATAGATGAACGACCAATTTTCAGTGCAGTTGGAAATGTGCTGTAATACAGTTCTAGAACTGCTGCGAGGTTTGAGTTCTCTGGTAAATATATTGTTTGTTCATGGGATATATAAGAACTACAATTTGGGCTTTTTTTAATGTTAGATATTTCCTAAGCCGAATACATCTTCAGCTAAAAGATTAAAGAAAGAACCAGAAATTGGAAAGAGCATTTTCATTGGATCCGGACATGAAATTTTTACTTACAGATCAATTGACTGATAAATTATTGATGGATGAACGAAGCTTATATCAGGACCATTGCTATTTCATTTTCAATTTTAAAATGCAGAAAATTACATTTTGTTTAGGGCTAATTTGATACAAATCCATAAATTTTACACATTTTTTGGTTTTTCCCAAAAAGAAAAGTGTGGTAGAATTTGTTTTATCTGAGCAAAAAAAGTGTGGTAGAGATACATGAACTTTGATGCATCATGGAATCTCTTATAAGTTGAAATCATCTCCAATTGGAATTGATGTAGCAACTGAAACATATCCAAAGTAGAGGTGCCCATTTTAATCGAAACCGGCCCAGCGTAGACCGGTGTTTTTACTATTGACTCTAGTTTCGGTTAGGTTGGAACTGGGAACCGTCTTCCCAAGTGCTGGTTACAGTTCGACACTTCATGAACTGAAACTGACAATTTAGTGTAAGTTCAAAATTTAAACTAATAATTTGAAATTAACAATTGATATTAAATCTAGGGGTGTACATGAATAGAGCTACCCCGTAAGCTATTTGAAGCTAGACTCGTAAAAAGCTTGTATAGCGAAGGTCGTTAGCTAAAACGAGTGAGCTTGAAAAACACGATATTCTCGAAAGCTTGTGAATAAGCTCGATAAGTGATTTAGCTTATATATATATATATATATATATATATATATATATATATATATATATATATATTAAGTTATTAAAATTTTATATATGTGTGTTATAATAATAAATAATGGATTTAAATCTCTAACAAACCTTATTGTTACAAAATGAATGATGAATTTTAGCGAATATGTCATGTTATTATGAGTAAATCAATAAATACTTATAAGAGATAATTAATATTTCAAATATAAATATAAAATTGAAAAGCTCATGTGGGCTCGATAAAGCTCGCCAGCTTCAAAGTATTCCAAAAGTAAAGCTCGAAGCTTGGCTCAATATTAAACAAGCCAAGCTTGAGCATGTCATTATTCAGTTCGACTCGGTTCGTGTACAGTTCTAATTAAATCTCATCTCAACCTCACACGGACTGCTGATCGATGTGGAATTGTTGATTTTTGCCCCACAAAAAAAAAAAAAAAAAAAAAAAAAAAAAGAAGTTAGTTTCACACGGTTAACTAGGGATTTTTGGCAAAAATGGACACTTTGACCAATTTCGTGCCAATATTTTACAAAATTCAAAATTTATTAACCCTAATTTTCATATATGAATACTCTTATTCATCATCACTTCAATTACTCAAATTCTCTCATATATCTCGCCTGATCACTTATTGTTTACTAGTCTATTTATTCTCATTTCTCTCTAAGTGATTTCAGTTCTCTCATTGTTTACTAGTCTACTTCTGCTGCTACACATATACTATCTTTCTAAATCTCTCAAGTCTCTACGATACTACAATTTTACTCTCTCTTATTTTAAATCCAAAGTGTATCTTCTTCATGTATAAATGATAAGGGCAAGAATATTGTCCAAGATGACGATGTTCATGATGCTCGTAGTCCAAGCCTAAATCTACCTCTTCCACCAACCAAGGAATAGAAGGCTGAGTCATCGTGAATTTACCATTGACTTATCCCGTCAATATGCCACTCGACTTCAAGAAGAGTGCTATAGTCCCAAAATTAGGAGACGAGAAAGACTATTGATACTATTGAAACTGTTGGTAGAGGAAAATCACATAAAAACATAAATGATCTTATTAAAAATGAAATATCTATAAAATATAAAGATTTATTCATAAAATGATTTGAAAATTAATTGGATATAGAAATAATGATAATGATAATACTTAAATCTATTTAAAACAAAAATTAAATTATTAAATTATAGAAAAGACTAAAATGCAATAGCAAAAAAAAAAAAAAAAAAGGTTAGAATGGGATTTAGGGGTGAATCGGGAGTCGATCACAAAACAAAATTCATACGACACTGTATAATTTGTAGGTTTAGAAGAAGGAATCGGGAGAGGTAGAGGTTGAGAGGAATGGGTATAATAAGAGGAAGCTTCTGCTTTATGGCGGGAACCATATGCGGAATCTACATAGTCCAGAATTACAACGTCCCAAACATCAAGAGATTCGTCCACGACGCCCTTTCTACTGCCAATCAAGTTGAACAAAAATATCGCAAGCCTAAGAAGCCCGGCGACGACGCCGTTTGACCCACCCGATCTCAATCTCAATCTCCCCCGACTCTACTTCAGGTTTTTTTTTTCTTTTCACATGTGAGATGTAAAATTGAGTTGTGTTAAGTGATGAATTACGCGGAAGTGATGATTGAGAATTCATGTATTGATGATGTATTTGAATAGAAATGAAATCTTATGATTTGGATTTTATTGATTCATACAGTTTTGTTGGTGGAGTCTTGTCGTCGATGAGGGGATTAGTAACTGTCTGTTTAAGCATGAATTGCCGCTGTAAGCTATCACTGCCGTCTCAATTCTACTAAACGTGTCAAATTGAATGAACCGGACGGAGGGAGTAATGTACAGTGGTACTCGTTGCTATTTCTTTACTGGCTAAATTATGGGCTAAAATTTTCAACATGTATGTACTAGGTTTATGTGAGTTAATTGGTTTAAGTAGTTTGAGATTGCTAAAACTTTGCAGACATGGTAGTGAGGGTATGTGAGCGTCAGATGGGTAGTAGTGTGTTTGTTTAATTTTACGGAGACGTATCCATACGTGTGTGAATATACTCAACTGGAGATGTAATAGACAACTGGAGACTAAAAGTAATTTATGAAGGAGCCATTTGGTTTTAATTGTAGGTCTGATTCATCTGATTTTTTTATTTTTTTTGGCCTTTAAGCTGCCATCAGAGAGTGAGGATTTATTCCACTTGACTTGTTAAGCTTAACATTTTGAAAATTTCTGAAGGGATTCATGCATTTACATTGCATTCCTTTCACATTGTATATATATCCCGTGTTGCTCTCAGATTCAAAGGACATACAACTGTATAGAAAAATGAATGACTGCATTGCAGTTTGTTTTAGTTCTTACTTCTGCAATATTAGCTATTTCTGGATATTCAGCTTACTGAAAAGTGACTGTATATCAACTAGCTCTTTCTCAAAGTATAGATGGAGAAAGCAAAGCAATTAGAAAAATGAGAGTTCAGAAACTGTATATTACTAGTTTTTTGCTTTACTTGTTTGACAATGAGAATTGGTTTAGGGATGATTTGAAATTGATAGCCCTGCACACACTTTTAAGCTATTCCTTACCTTGGACGAACTTGTTTTTGGCAGACGTGTAACAAATATGGTTAAAAAGCCCCCAAATAATGCTTTTGTTTGAGTCTTGAGAACTGCCTCTTTATAAATAAGTAATTTTTGAAGGATCCATCTTGTCTTAATTTATGAAGGATCCATCTGAAAATTCATTGTTTGTGAAACTTTCCATCATATTTTGAGGTACACACTAGTCTAGTCTGAGGAATTGGAAGCATGACTTTGCTGTTGATGAGGTTGTTTCGATTGCTCATTAAATGCAAAATGGCGTTTGAGATAAGCAGCAATAGACTCTGTAATCGGCCTTTTGGCTGGGCGTGCTCATTTTGTCTCCACTGTCTTTGTGTAGTTTGCTTTCCCCATATTTTCTCTCTATTTCCGATAAAAGTGCAAAAACATCAGGTTGCAACTGTGCCAATTAGAACATGGAATAGTTGTTGTTGTTGTTGTTGTTTTTTCTTTCTTTTAGTTGGGGAAGAGGGAGCAGTTTTGGACAACATGAATTTGAATATGTAAAGTAGAACCTTTTTATGAAGCTGTGGAAAGCCATTTTGTAGTAATGAAGAGGATTCCAACCATGATCAATTCTTCTTCAACTTGGAATACTGCTGCAGGCCCATGTTCTTGTACTGCTGCAAAACCAATACAGAATCCCTTTCTTCATCGGTCCGAATCTGGAATATCTATTGTTCCACGCGATTTGACCAATGCGAAGAAGTTTGTAATGGAGGCGCTAGTGTCGTCGGGCATACCGGTCAGCAATGTTTATAGATTCATGGAGAAGGAAATTGGTGGTTTTGAAAATGTGGGGTTCCTTTGTTCGGATGCATATAAGCACATGAATAGATTAAAAACAAAAACAATTGTTGAAGATTGGTAATGCAAATGCTTTATTTCGGTATTTTATTGGCAAACGGGAACAAAGAGCCATCCTTTTTCTTTTTTGAATTACCAGGTTGATGATGATGGTAGTTTTATGAACCTTTTCTTTTAGAAATACTCGTTCTGCAGTAGATTATGAAATATTTGGTGATGTTCTTTCCGTCGATACTACACCCAAGACAAACAAGTAGGAGCTAGCTTGTGGCACATTAACCGGAATTCACTCCTAAACGGGGACGTGGATTTCAAGAAATTGTGGCACCACTATATGAATGCATGTGAAACCGAAAGAGAATTACAAGATTCATAGGATTTGATAATTGGTCAATACAACTTGAAGGAACACGAATAATTTCTTAGTATGTACAAACTTCAAAAGGGATGGTCATCGGGAATAGTGATTAATATCAACTCTCGCCACGTGGACACCCATGTGACAAGAAAAGGTGGAATCGTTACTCGGAGAAGTGACATACACACTTGCTATAGTAGGAAGTTCCCAAAAACAAGAAGCGCGCAATGATCCCGATGTGCACAACCTCCGTCCGATGGTGGGAACCAGACCATGTGTCCCCTTCAGGAATAGGCATAATAAACATCCTACAACATCGGTGAAAGGATTTGGATTACCCTCATTTTCCAACAGCCATAATAAATACCTCACCTTTGAACAAAATGAGGTTCGATTTTGGGTGTGAACTGAACTACTGCTAGGTCTAATTTTTGGTCGAGCCAACCTATATGGTTCTCAGTCAAACCGGTCGAACCATGAGTGCACCATATCCGCCACAATTTGAAATATAAGAAATCCAAAGCCTCTTCCCAAGTTGATGCTGCCAAACAAAATGGAGAAAAGGAAGGGAACTGAACTAGTCGTCAAGGTTGAGAATGTAGCTAAAATCAGGAGAAGATATCTATCTAGCGGGAGAAGAATGTTCAATTCAGAACAAGTGTGATAAAAATGTTCGGGGAAGAATGGAAGAAAATCCTCATCAAGCTCAGATTTGGAAACAAATTAAGTCAGTAAGATGAGTACAAGACCTTGGAATTGCATGTGAAGGCTCAAGCATAAGAGAACTTGTTAAATTACCGATTGTCTGAGCATAAGAAGCGTGTTTGTTGCAAAAATTCCTTATTCGGTGCATTCAAGGTGAGATGAGGAGAGGAGAGGAGAGGAGAACGTATTGACTGAACTCCTCGACAGAATGATGAACGGAGGAGGCAAGGAAGAATATATGGATAACTTTGTTCCCAAAGAGAGCAAGGAGCTTTAATATGCCCTAATATACTTCTTGGCTATATTTTACAGTATAAAAATGGTTTCTTGGGAGTATGGAAAGAAATACTATCAGTATTCGACAAATAAACCTAAATGGCTAAAGAAAGTAGTAGTTCTCACACAAATTAAATAACTTGAAAAAGTTCGAAACAATATAAAAGGATAAAAAAAATAAAATAAAAAATAAAAAATAAAAAAAAGGCAACAGTATATGCTATGAGATAGAGCTCTTAAGATATAGTAGATGGGGACCTTACATATTACAAGGGGGGCCACACAGAATATTTAAATTAATGAAAAATGACACTACTAAATGATACAACAGAGAGCCCCTTCCTTCGTCCATTCATCTAAGAGTGAATTTGCTTTATTTCCTAACAAAAATCAATTATTTGCACATTTCCTCAAGGATGTTCTAGTGTGCTGCTGCTATACACGGGGAGGGGAGGGGGGGAGGGGGGGGGGGGGTAAGGAGGAGCTTACACTGCACAAATCTTATTATCACATGCATTCCGAGTCTGAACCCACTTTGGTCTGCACTGTTTAGGTCTGTAGACCATTCGAGAAGAGTAACGCAACTTTAATCACATTTGTAAAAGATTATTCACAGTGGCCATTGCAGAATTTGTCAGCTGCAAATCCTGCATATTCCAGTTGATGAATTAGAGCATTTTCCTAAGAAATACTCCTTCCGTAGAGTGAGTGAAGTATGGGTCCCACAGAAAAATATGATTGTAGTGTGAGTGGAATAAGGATTCTACTTGAAGTGGAATTAAGGGGGTCACAATAGCAAAATATGTAAAATAAGAGAGTATTGTGACGTTAATTATTGAGTATGTGTCCAAAAAAAAAAAATCGTGGACGGACCAAAATAGCAGAATAAGTAAAGATTTCGTGGACGGATGTAGTATGAGATACATGCACATTTATGATGTTTTCCAATGCATCAAAGAAAGAATCGCCTCAAATTTAAAAGACAGATTTTAGTATCAGATCTGTAAACTAGCTAAAGGGATAACAATTTTCTAGATAAATTGTTAATCTCACAGAGCAGGAAATGAATTTCATCTCTATTTTGAAGAAATTAAGCATCATTAGCATTGAACTGAAACTGTACCTGTAATATTACTTCGTCAGGCACGTGTGGCAGCACTTCTCTAACCGTTTCAGCCATTGCAATTATATTTTCTAAGTTGTTGGCAGCATTAGATGTTGATCTCACATGCAAACCACCAGTCCCTCCAGGATATCTTGTTGAGGCAGGAGGAATAGCTGATCTTGATGTACCAACATGAGAAGGGTTTGGAGGAAACAGACTCCACGCAGCATCATCGAGTGTACTCTGTGCATAAGTTTCTCCAACATCAAGTTGCCTCATTAACATCTGAACACGATTGAATCCAGACGGACCAGCTCCATCTAAACCCAACCAACTTAAATTAACACCCGTCCTCCTACAAGGTAAAAGAGAACCATGAAAGAATAGGGAAAACAAAAAAAAGCATCATCAGTTCTGAATTTCAGGAAATAAAGAAAGCTAGTAAAATTGTTAAGCACTGAATGAGAGCAGAGAAGAGACTAAATAGGTCACATTACATATCTCAACATGAAGAAACAGAAAGGAAACAGAGCTATTAATACCAATTACACCAATCACTAGTAATGCCTCATCCACTCAAACTTTCAGAATTTTCAGGGAAGATTTAATAAAGAAATATCAATTCTGACATATAAAACTGGGATGGTAAGAGAATTCCTATTAATCACCGGAGTGTCCTATCCAATCTTATGTTATCTGTCAAAAATATAAATAAAAAAAAAGGAAACCAGACCTCCAATCACTCGTTTCTAGGTTCTGTGACTGGTTGGCAAAGACTCCAGGGTGCAGGTTATGACCAGGAAGATCTGGCCCATTGAGTGCAGTACTAATCTGATGAGCAAGTTGTTCATCTCTAGACAAATCTGCAGCATTTGGATTTACACTATTTTCAGATCTGCTTGTAAAGAGTGGCTTCCGGCAAGTGGGGCATGAATAATTCTCACTTAAACATTGGTCCAACCTGCATTGACACATCAATCAAAAGTTACTTCTCACAGCTACAAGTGATTGTAAACAGGCGTTTCAGAAAATACTTATCGGACCTACCAAGATCTCAAGCATGCAAGATGGAACAAATGATTACATGACAACCTCTTAGCTTTAGCCATCGGTTCCTGTAATTATCGAAACACTCATTAGGTTTATACTTTATACACACCCTGAAAGAACTGAAACTGATAGCCAGAATAGTAGTGAACATTACCCTACAAATTGCGCACTCATCATCATATCCTTTGAGCTCTTCAGATGTCGCATCAGGAAGTGCACCATGAAGGGTTCCCAAAGCCATACGCAGTTTGATGAAACCTTTGACACGTTTCACAATAGCACTTAAAAGGGCCTATAAAGGACCAATAAGGAGAACAAATAAATTACACTCGCCAATAAGGGCAACTGAGTCAATCAAAAATGTTCTTTAAGAACCATAAAAGAGGGTGACTAGAAAACTTGCACGAATATTTAGGAAAAGGACTGCGTCTACAAGATGAAATGCCATGCCATGAAGCCACCAAATATATAGGTAGTGAGCAAGAGCCATTAGCAATGTCATCAAGTCAAGGAAATATCCCAAATTCCGGATAAGCATGCCTTTCCACTCCCCTAGTGAACCTAAGAAAAAGTATCGAAAAAACCAAAAAAGACTTATACTGTATCAAACCTCAAATTATATTCAACTCATTCATCAAAATAATGCTAAGCAAAAATACAATCATGGCATATCCCCAAGAAAATAATAGAATAAACTAGAACAATAGATGGACAACTCTAAAGGCACTTCCACGGACAAAAAACACAAACACACACACAATGATACGGTTGATGATCTTAATATTTTAATTATGTTTATGTTAGATTCATAGTTATCTACTTATCTTTATTTAGTTATTTAGGGTTAAGTTATTTAGGTTAGGATAAATGGATAAAGACTTTTGTGTGGCTTCCAAGTTAATTACTTACACCTCAAGTTTCCATATCTATAAATAATCACTTATGAATTAGGGTTAGGTATCTTTGAGATCAATAGTGGATAGTACAGATTTGTTCTAGCAAGAATTTCTTCAGGCCTCATATGAGGAGCCTTGTTTGAGGAGTTTTATTTTAGTTTATAGTAATTCTGTTTCCATCTACCTTACCTCCATCAATCCATCCTTCACTCTATCAAATGGTCCAAACTGCCAGATCCGACATAATGACAGGGAAGCAATGGCCGCAGCAGATAGAGAAGGTAGTTGTCGAGATTCGGACATCCTGATTGAATTTCAGAGCTCCATGACAGAGTAGTGGGATTCCCTGCATCAGGCCATGACTCGGATTCAAATCCAAGTTGCAGCCGATAACATGCAGTCACAATTCATCAGCCTGAAGGACCATCTTTCAGAGCTTAAGCAGCCCCCACACACAATAGACTATCTTATTCAGAATAGATTAGAGACAAAACAACGACGACGTTGGCTCCTGAGTTGTAGCCTGAATCTCATGTAGATGTTGTGTTGGTCCCTCTTATTGCACTAGCTCCTATTTTTGTACCCAAATTTATGGTTGATACGATTCCAGCAAAAGCCCTTGCACCTACTAGAAATTGATTTTTGTTTCACCCGCACAATCTTCAACGACATGGTCAAGTTTTCTATATCAACAGATGCTTCCACATCAGCCTGGAAACTTATCATCTCTCTCAACTTTATTAGGTACTCCCTCCGTCCCTTTCAAGTTGAGTCATTTCTTTTCAACATTTGTGGCAAGCGTTTTCAAGCGTCTTGATGATAGGTTTTAAAATAAATTTTTGAAGTATTTTTTCTTTTACGGGATACTACGAGTGTTGTAGTATCCCGTAAAAGAAAAAATTCTTTAAAAAGTTATTTTAAAACTCATCATCAAGTCGCTTGAAAACCCTTGCCATAAATACTGAAAATAAATGACTCAACTTGAAAGGGACGGAGGGAGTATACTATTGGGGGCAGAACACTATGAATACTTGAAGCCAAGGTTTGGAATATTTGCTGAAGGCTGGACACGGCAGATTTGGGACGTCTTTTGAAGTCAGTTACAGCCTTGAGGACAAGCCAGTTTTGAACGGCCGAGGAATTGATACGATTGATGATCTTAATATTTTAAATTTTAAATTATGTTAGATTCATAGTTACCTTAATTTAGTTATTTTAGAGTTAAGTTATTAAGGTTTGAATAAATGAATCCAGACTTTTTTGTGGGCTCCAAGTTAATTACTTGGGCCTTGAGCTTCTTGGTCTATAAATAATCACTTATGAATTAGCGTTAGTAGTCTTTGAGATCAATAGTGGATAGAACAGCTTTGCTGTAGTAGGAATTTCATGTGGCCTCGTTTGGGGAGGGAGCCTTATTTGAGGAGTTTTATTTCAGTTTTATAGTATTCCTGTTACCATCTACCTTACCTCCATCAATTCATCTTCCATATCATTCACAAATCACCTTCACTCTATTACACACACACACACACACACACCCACACCCATGTGTATATACACATGGGGATTCAAATCAAGTTTAGATTAAATAGATAGAAATAGAAGAAACCAGAGTCAGAATCACAAACAATGGACTGGAAACAAAATAACACATTGAGTAATGCTATTTGCCAATGGCCCAGCCATAATCTCTTTGTCTGAATAAGATAAAAGGTAGAAAAGTAAAAGTCATTAGGCCAGTAATTATTATTATTATTATTGACAATAATATTCCCCAGTATGGCTGGCCATAATGTGACTGCATAGCTTTATTGTTCCACTTATCCTATTCAGGTTCATGAAAAAAAAAAAGTGTTTATTAGCAAAATCACCTGCGGAAGACATATTGAAGATTTTAGATAATCTACAATTTGCAGCATCTCCAGCAGAGTGATGCATCCAAATATCAAGCAGCTGAAACCCATGGACCACAATGGCCTGAATAAAGAATTTACAAACTGTTAGCTCAAATTCGTTCTCCATAACATGCTTGTTTTGGTCTAACAGAAAAAGTAACATTACCTGTAGTGTCTCAAAAGCTATGCTAGAAGGCTCAAAAAATAACAGCAAATATATCGATGAAGTCATTGCACTGTATATAGTCAGACACAGCAATATCCTGCAAAATAGATCAATATGTCAGCACACTTCTCAGATAAAAACATATAAAGAAACCATTATATAGTTAAAGATTTTGCAATAGACAGTTTACAAGAAGCTATGGTCAAATGTCTTCGTCCAATAGTTAGAAGTGAGAATTGCATACATACCATTGTAAACATGGGTAGTAAAAGTTTGTAGTAGTGCACCAAAATAACAAATAATTATACAAGAACGAAAACCGTCAATTTATACTTTCAAATAAAGTTACCGTACCTAATAATAAAAGTCAGGGATTAAGGCTCGGAATACACAAAAGAGTAGATCACAAGAAGCCTAAATAAAAAACTTCCAGTAGCATAAGGTATTCTGAATGCAAGTGGGAAAGAAGATTTTGAAGCAAAGTAGATAAAACATCACAAAGGTAAGTGTACAGTGCATGACAGGGAAAGCAAAACTGCAAGCATTACCAGGACTAGTTGGAAATACAGAGGTGTTCTCATCCTTGGAAGGGCAAGAAAATATGGAAATGCATAGAGAAACAAAGCAACTTAAATTTGGACAGTACAAGATATAGGCTAGAAGCCTAGAACAAAAATTAAAGAGGCTTTCTCGAAGGTTTCTGAAGCACCAGTACTGTAGCAAACACCTAGTACTGTGTACTTTTTCAATAATGAGCAAAAGAAATAGAGAAAAAATGTCTTGGCAAATCTGAGTGTATCATGAGAGGCAAAATGGAAATGTTATCCTTTTAAGTTTGCTTTCAATAACTGATGATCATTTCTATCAGGAAGAAAAATGTCACTGGCCAACTTTATGTTCTTCAACTCAATATAAATTTCTCTATAATCAATCAGTGCTTCAGAAGGGGGAACAATCAGTCATATATGAAAGAGAAGATGCAAAGGAAGTACCAAAGCAAGTCAACAGAGAAAACAAGCAACAAAGCCGAATATACACGGAAGTATGTCCATGGCGTGATTGAAGGAGAAGCATTCAAGCGTTCAAGTCGATCCCTAGCTAAAGCTTGAAACATCTGCATAATGATCAGTGATTAGATCACTGTGGATAAGTTATCATGTTAATGTTAGTCCAATGATCTTGCTTTCTTGTAATGAGTACCTTTAAGAAGCAAAGCATTGCTAACCAAGATGACCATAGACCTGCTTGAAATATTGTTGGTGGGACTACCAATGGAAGAAAAGTCCCCTGTCAAAAGCTGATTAATCATAACTCTTTTAACAAGTAAAAAGATTCTCAAAGCATGCATCGCTAGAATTTTTCATTGGATAAGTATTTTTCTCATCCATTCAACTACAATGTCACAGACAATGCTAATAGTGCATCTCTGAAAAAAAAAAAAAAAAAGAACTGCGACACTTCCCCATGCAAAAAGATTAATGGTATAACATCAGGTGTGTTTTATAATCAGAAATTTCTCATTGCAGTCTATGCATCTAGTTAGGAAGGATATAATGTCATAAATTAAATAATGATTTTACCTTGTAGATGATGTAATTCACGAGCCTTTCAAGCATTTTTCGGATTTCAGATGTATACAACTCCGAAAAAAATACTGTCTGCATAAAACAAAGATTGTAACTCTAGTCAAGTAGGTAAAGTTCTTATTGTTTGCCAAACAAATTTAACTGACAATTCGTCTTAAATTTAAACCACCAATCCAGCAAAGTGATTATGGCATTCCAACAAACCCTGATCAATATGCACTAACAAATGGCATCTTTTTGGGTATATGTGATAAGCTAATCAAGTATTCTGCATAAACATGTCAATGAAGTACCATTCAGTTAATAACTGACTTCACAATGTAGCGCTAAATAATCCATCTTATTGTAGCTCAAAACTATGCTCCTGCAGTAAAACTCATCTGCCGACTATTTATTTTAAAGTGGCAGAGTGGTCCTTAAACTGTACCCAAATTTGATCTTCTTTTTTTTTTAATTTACTTTTTCTAGATTTTCTTAAGTGTAGCCAATATATGAACTATACTAGTGGTAACTATTTCTGTAGCAAATTAGGATAAAGCTCCAGACTGGATCCTCAAACATAAGACCCAAAATTGTTACCAGAGTGTCAGAGACTGAGTTGGAAATTACTTTAGAAGTGATATCTGCATATTGATAAATGATTACAAAATTGAGCATACTAGTGAAAGTCATTAAAAAAGCTCAGGAACTAAAACCTTTTCAAAATCATTTTTTCTAACTTTAATGATCTTTCCAACAGATTAGCACTGTGAATGATAACACTGTAGAACAACTTATACAACTTCGGCATAGCAAAGAGTAAGATGTCTCCCCATTGGGGAAATGGATATAAACTTTAGAAAGTCAGTTGAAAACAAAAAACAAACTTACCTTCAGGCCTAAAATTACCAAGATGATGACATTGAATGTCAAACTGGAAACCAACAGAAGGGTCGTGTATGAACCAAAAAGAAGCTCAAGAGCACGGGTTGCATTTTCTGAATTGAGAAGATCATTTACAATTAAAACATCTGACTGATGTTTTTCAAGCGAAATTTCTGTCCAGTACTGGACGCCAACCAGACTCAGAATGGTACAGACAGCAGAAACGGATAAGAAGTTGACACCCATCAGAAATATCTCCAGTTGTTCCACCAAAACCAAAATCCAAATTTTTCATGAGAGCAATTTTAGCATTGTCCTTTGCCCGCAAAAACAACCATGAAATTTCAATGGAGAGAAACAGATTATAGCTTTGTTTAACTGGTTTCAGAAACACTCCTTCAAATTATCAGGGATTTATTGGCTTCAACAGTGGGTCCTGGACAGCAAGGAACATCATAAGGCACAATCAGAAAATAACCACAAACATAAGGAAATTCTACGACAGTTCCAGAATACAAACTACTTTATTCAAAAGCTGTTTTTTTTTTTATTAATTATATTTTATTCAAAAGCTGTTAAGAACCATGTATATGAAAATATGACGAAAACAATGCAGGTATGAGTTTAGAAATTTCTCAAATACAGTTCAGTCTAATATCAATGAGCCCATACACATCATTCTGCAAAAGGCAAATTAGATGCAAATCAATAAATGGGGTACTGTCAGCTTGGACTCAGAAGAACTTTACTGCTGTTTAATTTTATATTAACTTCTTTAGTTAAGTAACCAAATAACCATAAAACAACATATGATTATGTAGATTTCCCATCACAATAGCACACCGAATGCCTAACACCTAAGAATCCCATTTAGAAACAAGAGCACGAAGAATAACACCAAAAAAATATATATATACAGTCAACAACATCAACAATCACACATGCATCACAATTGAAGAATTGCATTTCTATTCACTCTGATTTTAACTCTTCACAATTGCCAAAATTTTGACGCATTTCGTTCCGATTCCCTAATTAGAAACCTATCCGAAAGGAGAAAGCAACCTAAGCCCTAGAGACTGAACGGAAAACTGCGAAAATTTACCGCATCAGAGATATCAAAAATTAAACATTACACCGGAAATCGTTGACTAGATTTTAATCATGAAAAATAAAAGGCAAACAAGAGAATCAAAGGGAAAAATCAACCAATCTAGATTCACAAGCACAAAATTCATAGTTGGGCTAAACTCAATCTCAATCATAAATAAAGTGAATAAGAATTTCGTACGAATTTCGGAAGATGATTTGAAGGCGTTCGGAAACAAGCAGAATCTGTGATATCTATTTTCTCTTTCTATATGTGTTTTTGCGGGAAGAAAAATTGTCAATGAATTTCTTTTTTTACTTCTTTTTTTTTATTTTTTTATTTTGAGAATTGTCATTGAAATTCGGATTATATATATTATACTTATCGACCAAAACACATGTTCGTTTGTGCTATTATATTAGTATCTCTTTGGTATTTAGTCACTTCTACAATATTAATCTTATGTTCTAAAATGAAAATATTTATCCACTTATTATTTAAGTCTTAAATTATTAACTTTATTGTTTGGTTTTCGACTTTTGAGATTCCTCTATCAGAGTAAGAGTCTATATAATCATTTATTTAAGATCAATCATCAATATACAATATTTTTATAAATTTATAAGGTTTTACTTAAAAATAATGAAATCAACATTAATTTGTTAAACAATGCACTTTATCTTTAAATAAATTCTTCTAAAATAGTATGCGAAAATATTTTAGATTAATATAGTAAGACATGAGTATTTTTTATTTGACACTAGAGGTGCCCACCGGAACCGGGACCGAACCGGAACCGTCGGTTTTTAACCAGAACCGGGTGGTTCCGGAATCGAACCGGAACCGGCGGTTCCGAACCGACCCGAGGAACCGGTGGAACCGACGGTTCGGTTCCAAAAGTTTGGAACCGGGAACCGTCGGTTCGGTTCCGGTTCGAAACCGAAAAGAACCGGTTTTTTTTTTTTTTTTTTCTAATTTTATTTTATATTTCTATATTATACTTGTATTTGTATATTTAACTTATTTGATGTAATATTTGATTACTGATTAGCTAAGAAGCACGGGGACGGGAACGAAATACGAATACTAATACGATACGATATGAAAATACGCTAATTTCTCAAATATCTAGATACGAATACATCAAAAATATGTTTATATTTATTAATAATAATTATATAGTAGTATATATTATCAATAATAATATTATGGAAATAAAAAAAAGACATAAATATCATTATTATTATCAAAATAGCCCATAAGCAATAGCCCAATAATCAGTAATCCATATCTTTGATACGCTCTCTCTCTCTCACTCTGAACTATATCCCTCCTAATCCCCATCTTCTTCTACTTTTTTCTCCCTCTCTTTCTCTCTCTTGTCTCTGCTCTCTCTTCCTCTCTCTAAACCCCTCCTCTCTAGTCTCCACCATGGCCCCCCGACACTGCTTCAAACACCGAGGTCAACACTCAACAATTTCGGAACAGAGGGAGGACAGAGAAGGGAACGCGACGGCAGTATGTTTAGGTTTGAAGAGATTGGGTTTTTTGTTTCAGGTAGGGTTTGGGATGAAGAGATTGGGTATTTTAATGGTGAATACGTATTCAATCTTTAGCTGAAATGTATTTAATACGTATTTTTCCCAAAAAAATAAATTAAAAAAAACTCTAAAAAAATATGTTTTAAATACGTATTTTGAGTGTATTTTTTCGTATTTGTATTTTGAGCGTATTAATACGGGTACGCCTGCCTCCTAGACGTCCCCGTGCTTCATAGCTGATTAGTGTATTACACTTTTTTATATGGAAATGTTTATATTTGTAAAGTTAAATAGTTTTATCATTTAATTTATAATTCACAATTTAATAAGCTAAAATAAAGAAGACTAATACAAAAAATATCTTTAAATTAATAATAAACAATGTCACATGATGATTAATAATTGAAGATGACAATTTACATAAAAGATGTCATATTGTCATCAAAGTGAAATTAATTGTAGATGCTTTTAATTACGGGTACACTTTAGACAAAAGACGATCAACAATGACCCCACGGAATCTCGAAACTCAAGTATTGCTGAAGGACTACACTTTAGCCGAATCTTGTGAGCAAGAGAACAAATGGGATGAGTCTTTGAACATGATCCAATCAGTACTACCGAAGCAGAAACCGACACCTATGCCTCTGAAGAAACGGATGATTTCGACGACGATTTCGATTTTGACAATATGTAGTGTTCTATTAAAATGCTTAGACGAGTACTATTTTTCCTCACCGAGGTTTTAACGAGGCTCAGCCCTTGGAATTAACATGTGATATCCAAGAGTTTAGGATTAATAAATAAATAAAAATTAAACAATCTCATTCTCTCAAGTATTTTTTTACATATTATAATTTGAATTGTCTTACAATTAAAATTAGATCGATAAACAACGAAGCATGAATCATAATCGAACAAAAAAAATCGATTCCTTTTCGATTCGAACCAGAAAAGGAACCGCCGGTTCCAGGAACCGGAACCGTGACTTTTCCAGTTCGGTTCCGGTTCCAGTTATCTTGAAATCGGAACCGCCGGTTCGGTTCCAGTTCCGGAACCGTGGGCACCTCTATTTGGCACTAGTGGTGTCGCATGAATGCGACACACAGAATAAACTATATCATGTACGGAGTATTATTTAATTTTGCAAATATGTACAATGGTGGTGATCTTTCTTTTGCTGAAGTTATAATTTTTGCAAGTGTGTACGATATTATTTTAGAAGTTTTATATGTAATACACTTGTACAATGCACAAGGTAAATTGAATATTATATTTATTTATTTTTTTATATATTTTAATGGTTAACTTATATGGCATAACATCTACCTGTTTCAAATGAAAAAAAGTGCCCACTGGCATACAATGGTAAAATACACAAATCTAGCCCGAAAAATTCTGCTCATAACAAATTTAGCTTGAATTTTAAATGTGACAATTTTTAGTATTATAAATAAAAGTGTACGGAGTATACAACACTTTAAGTCATTTAATAAATTTTAACACTGAAAAAACTAATTGACACAAGCAATCATTTTCAATAGAAAATGTATTTTACTTACTAAAGCAACATTTAAGAATCTCTTTGAAAAAACTAACTGACACCAGCAATCATTCTCAATAGAAAATGTATTTTACTTCCTAAGACAACATAAAAGAATCTTTTGTAGCTTTTTGAGGCCTTCTCTGTCGGCTAAATATTCCAATACAACTCATTAAATGGCTAAAACTGTTACACGTTATATTTATAAAGCTAAAATTGTCATACATTTGAAACTCAAGCTAAATTTATCTGGTTAAATTTGTATATTTGTATAATTGGCAGGGCACAACAAAGCAATAGTCTTTAGAACCGACCAACATGCAAAGCTTGTCCATATTTCGGTTCTTCCCCGTCGTCGTCACAAACTTTAGTTTAAAGAGTTGAATCCTACCCTCTTCGCCCATTTATCAGAGAATTCATACAAGAAAGCTGAATAAATAATGCTAGCAAATCCTACTCCCATTTATTGGAGGATTCACAAGTCCCAATAATAAATAAATACATATTCTTTGCCATCAAGCCTAAGAGAAACGTCCCCGTGCATTAACACAAATTGGAAAATCCCTTGTCGTAGAGGCTAGTGAAATCAGTTGTTTGAGGAGGGTTCTCAGAAACCAAGCAGACTTAACAGTGGCAATAATTTAAAGCAGCTGCGCAGCAACGACAAGTACCTTGAAATCCTTTGGTAAGGGCAAATCAAAACAGACTTGACTCAGAATTGAACAAACTTTTCCAAGTAAAAGCTACCAACGACCAAACATAGCCATGGATAATCGAAACTGCTTCGAAAATACAACATTGAACCTAAGATTTTCCCCCACATGTTCTGTTAGGCAAAAAGTTCAAAAAAGATGCATCTTTCAAAGTTAAAGCAACAGAAGTAATCATAGGTAACATCCTTGCGTAATGGCCATAGCCAGGATGGGGTTTTCACTAAAATTCTCAAAACCAGGAGCATACTCTCACGCCGACGACCTGAATATGGCTTCAAGAATTCAAAACAAATCTTATATCACAAAAAACACAGGAATACCTTCCATTCCTAGATCAGGACTTCAAAGAAATCCAAATCGCACTACAGCAGTAAAACTTTGTTTGTGACTGTTCCTATGAGATGTCCTTACACTATGTATGGTCAAGATATCTGCATAGATCAACTATTAAGATCCCAAGTTGACAACAGATGAAAAACAAATCAGACAAGAGATTTACCCCAGAGGTTCAAGAGCACCATGCAAGTGCAAATAGCCAGATCTAAATGAGATCTTAGCTGATGAACTGAATTGCCAAATTAGCACAATCACAAGTAAGAAATCACATTGCGTGCCCTGTGTTACCATAGAGAAGGCAACAGTTTTGCAGCAGAACATCTGAAGAAACCAAACCAAAAAAAATGGAAAAAATACACCCGCAGCCTGGAAACAAGATCACTTGTAAAGCATAAAACGGGAAACAAGATCACTTGTAAAGCATAAAACGGTCGAAACAAAATTTAATCAAGTAGCATCATGGCAATGAAATGCCTACCTCGTCTTTCTCCTGTAATTATATTGGTGAAAGGAGATGGTATAGTCTCAAAAGAGCTGTGAGAACAGAAAACAATCACTCGTAATGATAACAATCTTAAGACTCTCAATTCACATACATTAAACATGGTGGTTTATGAAAGCATCTACCTCTTCATAATCCAGATATATTTTTACACAATCCTCTAATATGGACGGCCTGGACTCCTGGAAGGTCTTCCACGACTATGTCTGCCAGGAGAACGCGATCTGCTCCTCTCATGTTCTCGATATCTATCCCTACTTGCTTCTCTTCCATTACTAGAACTGATGCTCTTCCTATCTGACCCTCTCTCCCCATTCCGGTTTCCTCTGCCATTTTTCTCATGATATCTTTTGTGATCATGATCCCTTTCTCGATATCGGTCCCTCTCCCTGCCATTATCCCGGTCATGAGGCCTGTCTCGATCAGAAGAACCACTTCTGCGTCTACCCTCATGTTCTTTCTCCCGCAGCTTCCTTCGCTCTTCAGCTTCTCTCTCCCTAGCCAATCTTTCTTCTTCTTTTGCCTTCTCCTTGGCTTCCTGGCAACCACACAAAATTCGATAGGTAATTGATAAAATCTACAGGTGCAGCATCCATGTGCAACTTTTTCACAGAATGTTCTTTAGTATACAGCAAAAGTATGACCTGCAAAATATTACCTTATACTCCGTCAGGAAGTCCCGAACCATGCCATAGCCTACATGCTGCTTCCCAGTAACATGAGACTGAGTTCTCTCTGCAGCATCATTTGCTACTAGAAAGGAACCACATATTTCACATAATGCCATTTTTTTCTCTTGCGCAGACATCAACAATTTATCTTGCGGGGTTTGCTGAGTTAAGGCAGTCTTCTCGATATTCAGCATTTCCACCTTATAAACATTTTGATCAATGTCAATCAACTGTATTTTTATACAGGGATACTTCTCGGAAGAGAGAGAGAGAGAGAGAGAGAGAGAGAGAGACGTCAATACACAGAGCATATATTTAAGAACCTTTCTCATGAGTGCCTCAGCTTCATCCACCTTTCCTTCTTCACCAAGAGACTCCACTTGCTCCAGCAGGTTCTTTATCTTCTCTTCCAGAACAGACAACTGCTCAGCCTTTTCAACAGAAATTGGTGGGGGAGGCTGGATTTCAACATCTTGTGCAAGCCGTTCTCGGCCACGCCTAACTCTCCTATCTAAATCAGAAACCTGAGACATAGCAAATAGCATTGTTAGTCTCAGGTTAAGCATCATGCTAACTAATCATTGAGCTTCATAGTTGGAGATTAAAAAACTTGCCAGCCTTTCACAGAAGTGAGCGAGTTCAGCTTCAAACTTTGGGACATATGAATCATGTCTAGGAGAACTCTCAAAACTACAGACAGAAAAAGCATAATGTCATCTAAATTCTGATATAAAATTAAAAGGCAAGGAACAGCTCGATTGACTGTGGAAGTGCTCTTAATAAGATCACTTATTGCTTAAAAACTTGCATTAAAAACAACCTACTTCTGATATATTTACATAAAATAACATGAATACAGAAAAAAAGAACCATTGATGCAAAATGAATTATGTACAGATAATGAACTTCTCAAACTAAAAGGCAAAATACAATATCATCTAAATCACAATATTCTTAAGGAGGATTATCTTTCCGTACACATTGTAACAATATCTTAACTAAAATAAAGAAGATTGATGCATAAAATCAAAAAAGGTTCAGGCAATGTAAAGACATTATGCCTGTGGTGCAATATATGCCCAACGAATTTACCAATGAACTTTTTCTTTTTTCTTCCCAGTCAACTTTTGTTCTTTTTCGGGTTTCACTTTTTTTTGTTTTTTATTTGTTGGTACGTGGGTGGGACCTTGTTGAAAAGATATCTTAGAATTGTAGCAGCAATTTTGAGGCAATAGTAAAAAGAATACAAGTTAGTATATGCACTATCGTTAAAATTTATAACTAGCACATGTAATTCAGCATTCTACTAATATAGGACTTAAGGAAAAGGTCCCGGGCTGACAAACTCCATAGTTCTAGAGTCACCTAATCCTCCTTCACAACTAGATCTATATTGGCTGACAAACTCCATAGTTCTAGAGTCACCTAATCCTCCTTCACAACTAGATCTATATTCATATAAATCTAGAAAAATCTCTTACCTGCGTTTCCCCTCCAAACCTGCCAATTTGCAATTTTCAGAATTATTATCTAATGTGCAACCACCATTGCAGCCAAACTTCTCATTGATTCACTACATGTTACAAAGGAGTAATAGAACTGTGAACTACATAACATCTCATATTAAGGCCAATATTTTCCAAAATAGTAAATCACCTTCAAGATGTTGCATCTTTGTGTCAGATATAACCTTCACTCTACAACAATTTAAGCTGCTTGGAACCAGTTTATGAGCATCTCATAAGGAAACCCAACTTTTACTTCTATTACGCTGTTCAGTATCAGTTACTAGATATCTGGGAAATTACAAGCAGCAATCATGTTACTTGGGATCAGTCACAGGCATTTGAAGGGCACATATCTAGGAAACCCAACTTTTGACAACCAAATTAGGACATTGAAATGAGGATACTTTCATTAAAACATACAAAAATGTTGTTACGTCTTACATCAATTAAAATCAGATAATTAAAAGTTTAATCGAAATAGCACTGAACAAGCTAGTAACAAGCAAACTAGCCCATGGAAACAGTGAAGAATCTCTCAAATTCAGCCATGCTTGGATATTTCTTTGTTGCCACCACATGTCATGGTCTGGAGGATCCTCTATTAGGGTGAATGATGTCATACCGACATGAAGCCAATCAAATCCTAAGGGTAAGAGTCCAAGCATCAGAGTATACCAGGCACTAGTGCTCCAATATGCAGAGCATTATCTTATAACACTAACATGAGACAACTTAACAGACATGTGTGCCTGTAGTTAGGAATTATTTCTCCTCTTCGTACCTTGCTATCATTTGTACCATCTTTTTCTACTAAAAACCATAAATGGCAAACCTCACTGCTATAGTATTCATGCATAATGGCCACTGCAATAGTTGCTTCCTTGCTGGATGACATTAACTTAGCCGTAAGACACTAAATATGTTCATATATCCAAAATGATAAACAATCTTAAATTACACAATTTGCCCACGATATATATTTCATGCACCTAATTTGACTTAAATACCTTGAAAATGTTATATACTTTTTCCAAATTATTATAAGCAACTCATTTTTTCTTAAGATATGTGTCCGGCCTTACAAGACCATTTTTATAGGACCGAAGGAGTATATCTCTCTTTTGATATACAATATCCAAGCAATGTATTGAATTTATTATCATCAATTTCCACAAACAGTTGTCAACTCCATTGGATGAAGGACAATTAAATTGCTAAAATTTCGAGTCATATTACAGGACTACAAGCGCTAGAATAGCGATCAGCACAGCGAGTTTGAAATGTTAATGGCTATTTGGCTAATAGTCATAAATATTGAATGCATGCTATTTCACAAGTCAGCGATTACTTAGAAATAATTTAATAAAGGTTTGACAATCCAAAGATAGGTCAATACAAAGATGAAAATATCAAGACAAATGAAGTGAGGATCAATAGGTAAATGTAAAATTATCATAGATTACTAGATTGAGCATCTTCAGTAGTGCAGAACATTTTTCTCACTAATAACTAGTAGAAAACTAGAAACTCATCGACAAACAATACAGCAAACCACTCAAAGCCCCTTCATTTCAGGCATTTATAGATGGACACTAACACAAATGACATAAATGAATTAAAGCCATATAGAATGATGGACCAGATCCATAGAAGCATAACAGCGGTAACCATGAGACAGAGCAAGTCCAGGGAGCACAAAATACGGAAACATAAAGTGTGCCAAAGAACCACTTTCTCATCCAATGTAGACAGCCTATGTATTGTATAGAACCACACAAAAAATAATATTCCAGCTCAATGAACACTTACTACCTCTCCTTTAACTTCTGGTCATGAATTTTTGGGCACGCCCCTGAAACCAAAAGCAGAGCATGCAACATTTGTAAGAAAGAATAGTAGTGCCAAAAAACAAATAATTTCTACAAAATAGAACTTTATTTCTCTAATATCATCAACATAATGTTTCTTGAGTCTAGACTGAGGAATTATCATGTTAATATATATATATATATATATATATAAAAGACATTTTTTGGATGGAAACAACTGAAGACATTACCTAAATCACTGCGAGTGTTCACAAACAAATCGTGGGGGCAGAAGCGGACCATATAGCAACCACAAACTTCCTTATCATCCCATTTAATTTCCCGGTGCCCTTTTCTCTCTTCTTCAGTCAAATTGCGTGCTACAGGAACCATAAGAGCAATCAGTATCAGAAACCATCCTTTCATAATACCCAGACCCGCGAGGTCAAACAGAATCTTAATTTTTATTTTTTATTATCGATGCATACTTCCTTCAAAAAGAAGTTCCGCTTCGCTACTATGAAAATGTAATATAGGTAATTGGATCAAATATGATAAATATCAGACCAAAATTTAGAGTTTCAATCCCAAATTTAGAGTTTGCAGCCAAATCCATCAACCAGCTCCAAGGAGCACTTGCAGTTAACCAAGCAACAACTTATGCAAAAAGAAGCTGGACAAACCTCTAAGTCAACCGCCAATTCGAACAATCAAGAAAAATCGAAAATGCTGAATTAAAATTAGGGTTTAGGGCCAGGTGCTAACCTGAGCCCATGAGTTCATCAAGCAAAGCCCTCTGAGCATCCATCTTTCGAAACTTGGGATGTGCTTCAACTAGAAACAACAATTTTTCTATGATGAGTCTATTTACTGATTAGAAAGGTCTGTAAATTTACTCTGAGAAACCCTAAAACTTGATGGGGTCTGAGAAAATTACTCTGTGATGTGTTGCGTGAAATTGAACTTGCGGGTAAGCTGATATATAGGGTTTTCTTGCAATTCTTCTTCTTTCCTTTGTGGTGCGGTTATAGACCTTTTAGTTGGGTATCCTTTGTGACCAATTTGATAATTTGAAGGATATATTTGTAACTAAATATTACTCCTACTTCCTCTCTAAATATTCTTGTCACATTTTATCAGTATAGTATTAATTATCTATAATATATATATATATATATATATATATATATATCTTATATGGCGCCTCATACATCCTCTCCGTTCCCTATTTATCTAAATTCTATATATTTATATATTTTAATTATATATAAACTCAATTAAATACACAATTCATATTTATCTTATTTCCATACATATCTTTAATTTGATTATGAGAAATTCCATAATCACGGGACTCAATCCATGCGTAATTTCATAAATATATATGATTTTATATTGTTAGCATATTTATGTATATGCACGGTAATCATTAATCAATATGAGTTGGCACTATATTTGTATAATATTTATTTTTACCAATATACATGATTCTCATCATCATGGCTGGATCGGCAAAGGAAGCGTAATATTATAGGCATAATTTATTGTTGATTTAATTTTATACAGTAAAACATCTATAAAATCTACATATTTATAATTTATACAAAATTTTCTTTAATTTTAATGTTTATCTTTTATTTAATTTTCTATTATATATAAGACGAATTAAGTATCTAAATTTTTATTTAAAATATCATCAAAATTCGTGCAATTAATAAATAAAAAAATACATAAATCAACTATAAGATATGATGTGAAGTAATAATAAATTGGTAATGTCTTATAATTTTGCCTTTTTTTTAATATTTTCCTAAATTCTTATAATTTTGCCTTTTTATCAATAATTTAATCTAATTAATCCACAATAATGACTTCAATCCCACATCGATTTTTTATAAGAATTCAACGAATGAGTAAATATCATCAAAATTCGTGCAATTAATAAAATAAATAAATACATAAATCAACTATAAGATATGATGTGAAGTAATAATAAATTGGTAATGTCATATAATTTTGCCTTTTTTTTTAATATTTTCCTAAATTCTTATAATTTTGCCTTTTTATCAATAATTTAATCTAATTAATCCACAATAATGACTTCAATCCCACATCGATTTTTTTTAAGAATTCAACGAATGAGTACCTATATAAATAGCTCTATATCTTCCCAACAAAATTTATAATTTGATTTGTGGAGCCACAACATTATTGTGGAGCCCTAAATAAAATATTAATATTAGATAAAAAAAAATAAAAAACACAAATATAATATCAAAGAGCTATTGCGAATTTGGAGCACCACAACGATCTACATGCCTACATGGCTTCTCCTACATCACCCGTTAATTATTTATCTAAAATTTATATATTTATACAAATTAATTCTTATATTTAATTCTATATACATATATTTAATATTGTATTATCTTCATATTTTATTTCATGACACACTATATGTATCAAATTTATATACTCTGCAATATAACTTAGGAAAGTAATTTCATAAACTAAAATGAGCATATCATCGAGACCTGTTGAGTTTTATGAAAAAAAAATGGACTTGGAATCAATTTTGAAGTAATAAAAATATTATATTAGGCATACAAAATAGATTTTGAGATGGCATGTTTGTCCAATAATTTTTAAAATTCTGTTGAGTTTTATAAATTCTTTTAGTATATATCGATAGTTATAATTGTCAATTTTTTTATTTTTTTAATAAAAATATATTACTAAAATCAATATTGAGGTGGCTCATTGGCCATGAAGTTTTTTGAAATTATGTTAGTATGTATCGATAACTATGATATATATTAGACATGAAATCGATTTTGAGGTGGCCCGTTGGCAATGACATTTTTTGAAATTCTTTTAGTATATATCAATAACTATGATTGCCTTTTGTTATAAAAAAAATATACTATTAGATAAAAATCGATTTTGAGGTGGCCCATTGGCCATGACATTTTTTGAAATTCTTTTAGTATGTATCGATAACTATGATTGTCAAATTTTTGTTACAAAAAATATACTATTAGATACAAAATTGATTTTGAGGTGGCTCATTGGTCATGACGTTTTTTAAAATTCTGTAAGTATGTATCAATAACTATTATTGTCAAATTTTTCTCACAAAAAAATATGTACATTAGATACAAAATCGATTTTGAGGTGGCCCGTTGACACCAAAAAGTTTTTAAAATTCTTTTAGTATGTATCGACAATTATGATTGTCAAATTTCTGTAACAAAAAATATATATTTGAGACACAAAATTAATTTTGAGGTGGCCCGTTGACCAAGAAGTATTTGAAAAAAATTTAGTATATATTTTTAATTTCAGACACTTGACAATACTTTATACATAAAATGAGCATCGTTTCAATTATTTTGATTAAATCAGGCATACCCTTCGGACTATTTTCATTTGGGTTGGCTAAACTAAATTGTTTTTGGGTTCTCTCTCCGTCTCACTCGACCTGGCCTATTTTTATTCAGAATGGATCATAATCCTACTTCAATTTTCAAGTGGTCAGTTGGCCTAGATGTGGCCAAATGCGGGTTCGTGCACAGAATCATACTTGTACCCGGTGGATACGGTTCCACTATACCGGACCCATATCTTACTATTGGTATAGTAGGGTACGAGTACGATTTCAAGTACGACGTGTACGGGTACGGGTACAACCCGACGGTTCCAGCGAGTTTTATAATTATTATTTTTAATAAAAAAAATTATTTTAAACTCGATTAGTTGTAACTCGAACTATTTTATTGCAAGGATTCTAACAACTTAAATCTGAACTAGACATCTAAATACTAAATCATTGGATATCAAGTTATTTAAAACTTTGATATCCGAGGACTGAGCACTGTTAAAACATATTTGGTGAAATTTTAATTGAAAAAATGCTAAAGTGGGATGATGGTGCACTTATGATAAAAACTAAGAAATAAAAATATACAGAGTATATTTTAGATGAAATATATATCAAAATGACGGTTCCAACTTTCAGTATCCGTACCCAAACTGCTGCCTTCGGAGTACGGTTCCGAACTCAAACCAGCGAGTATGGGTTTGTACTCTCCGAGTATGTGTTTGAGTACATGTACGGGTCGGCGGGTATGATTATTTTGGCCACCTCTATGTTGGCCAATAATTTTCTTCCAATAAATCATCACAACCTATAATTCGAGGTGGCTTGATATATTCCATCGTAGAATCACATATAACATTAGATAACTCATTTATTTTTCAGACCATTCCTATTGGGCTCGGACTATTTTCTGTTAGGGTCGATCAGGCTTAATTGTTTTAGAGTTTAAATATTTTGGCCCTAACTCTACTTTGATTTTTCAGGTGGCCCGTTGACCAAAAAGTTTTTGAGTTTTCTTTAGTACGTATATTTTGATTGTGAGATTTTAATTTATAACAAAAATTAAGTCATGTCTCGTGCTATTTTCGGTTGGGGTCGATCAGACTAAACTGCTTTTAAGTTAAAATATTTTGACCATAATCCTACTCCAATTTTCAAGTGGCCCGTTGATAATTAATTTTTTGAATATTTTTAGTATGTAAATTTGTAATATTTAAAAGATTTTATAACAAAAATATATCATAACACGAAAAAAAAATTAAAACTCCAACCATTTTTTCAGTTCGCACGAATGAATACCCCGTCGATTTTCGATGGGATACAAACTATTATATCTACATATATCTAATAGCAAAATAGAGGTCGATCAACCACGATTTTTCTTGATTATTTTGCTAAATTCTCATAATTTTGACTAATTAATCAATATTTTAATATGATTAATATATATATGTCTTCATAGAATTTCAATTTGAATAGAAATCTAATATTTTGAATCACTTATACATTTAATATTTATTTAACTCCAATTTCACTTAGATTTGGTTTTATATTAGTTTATTTTTATTAAAAAAAATACAATTTTTAGTTTTTAAAATTCTTAGTCGTTAATAATTATTTTTTTCTATACTAAAAGTCTTCATTATTTACAATATTCGTACATCTACCTTAAAATTCTTTTTTGTATTTTATTATTTTTTCTATTAGTTTATTTTTTATCAATTTTGAATTTTTTTTGATTATTTTGCTAAATTCTCATAATTTTGCTACTGTAATCTAATTATATATCTTTAATTATTTCTCTATCCCTTATATCTTTTCGATTTTTTTTAATGAATATGTCTTTTCCAGCTTATAGTTGGGCGGCAAAGTGTAACTCTCAAATACTATTACAAATAATTGTGTTTGATTACTACAAACTTAAATTTGGATTGATACACATAAAATTAATCATGGTGCAAGAAATTTTTCAATATCAAATTGGTTCATGAGTATAATTTATTGCGTAATATGTAAAAATTCTTCATTATTAAGTTATTTTTAATTGAAACTCTTTAATTATAAATTTTTTTAAAACTCTTTAGTTATTACTATTATAAAAAGTTTATTCTTACAATATGCATGAAAATCTGAATATATGTTTGTATATGCATTACTTTTTCTTTGATTATCTCAATTAATATTTTATATATCCCAAAAATCATTTATCAATGTGAATTAGTAATTACTACTATCTTTTGGAGGATTAAAGTTCGACAAGTAATTTCAGGCAAAATTTGATGTCTCCTAATTCTAAGTAATATTATTATATCCTTCCCAACAAACTTGAGTCATTTATATATATTAGCAAAATTGATCTCAATCTAACGTGACATTATTATGAATTTTATTGAATAGGTGTGGCTTTATAACTCATTAATTATGTGTACTGTCAACTATCTCATATCGATTATCTATGAAATATCACCAATAAATAATCAATATAAAAGATACACCACACTTTTGAAATTATTTGACTCCAATAAAAATTTAAAATATTGAATATCTGAATTTGATTTCTACTTTTTTTTTAATATATGAGATTTTTGACTTTATAATTCATTAATTCTATTTAATTTCAAATATCCCATATCGATTATTCATGAAATTCCAATATATCTCTAATAGAAATGTTCCCCTACCCACCATGGGCACACTTAATGTGTCCACCGCTGATTTGGCAGTGCCACGTCCGCAATTTTTCCATTTTAAGTATGTTAGTAGGGTTTAGTTTTTAGGGTATATATATTTTTATTTATTACGTCATCCGTGTGAGCACATTAAGTGTGCACACGATGGCATTGGAGCATTCCTCATATCTCTAATAATATTCATTAATATTCTGTATTCGAATCCTCTGTAGCGTGGTCTATAAATTTTAGTTAATTGTGTTATAAGAAATTAAAATAATAACTTTTCTCGGTTCGGGAATGGTCCTTGATAAATGGAACAACTCGAAATGGAAAGTAAGCCAAGATAGATGAGACAAAGAAATTAAATAATGCATTCCATGATCCTACAAATGAATGATTCTCTATAAAAAAAATTGAAAGATAAAACATTCATTGATATTGTCTTCAATTTTGATATAGGGTAGGCACAAGCGGATGCAGAAATAAGAGCGACTTGACCATTACAAAATAATACAACTACTCAAAAAGTATTACTCTCTTTAAAAAATTATAACTAAAATCGAACAACGGATGACTTGATGATATTCAAAGAAATACAACTACACTGTCTTCTCAATTACTATGCCGAAAAGAAATGGGACGCTTTTAATGCAACTCTCCTTAACTTATTTTTTCTATAAAATCGAGTACTTAGGAATACAACTATCTTTAACTTATTATTATTATTATTTTTATATAATCGAATAAATAACAACTTGAGAAATGTTGTCAATCCTTAATCTAATTTCTATTATAGTGAACAAACGAGAAGTTTGACATGCATCACTAATACACTCACCCAAGCAAGGGATAATTACCCCCCAAAAAAAAAGCTCAAACTATTCATTTTCTATCAAAAATACTCTGAACTATTAGAAATAATCAATTAAATCATAAACTATCAATTTATTATCAAATCTACCTTGTGTCTAATTTTCCAGCGAATGACATGCCGGAGAGGAAGAAATCAAAGTCAAAACCTCAAGTCAATAAGGGAGAACGGATCCTCGCCGCTGGGGAGATAAATAGTTTGGAGTATTTTTTGATAAAAGATGAATAGTTTGGGGCTTTTTTGGTAATTAGCCCCCCAAGCAATGATACCCCTCTTCGACCTATATTTTTTTTAATCAAAATATATACTAATCCAATATAATCATTGAGAGATACCGACAAATAAGTACAGATATGCTCCCCTGCCCACGATAGGCACACTTAATGTGTCCACTACTAATGTGGTAATACCACATCGTAAATTTTTACAATTTAGAATTGAGTTTTTTTAGTAGGATTTAGTATTTATAATATTGTCACATCATCCGTGGGTTTATAATATGCCCACGGTGGACATTATAGCATTACATCTTATAGTTTGTTAGAAAAGTAGGGACGGACGAATGACGAAATTCATAATATATATGAAATATATTTTTGAGAAGATGATTTCATCACTAGGAAAACTCAAATATGGAGTTATCCTTAATCAATATTTAAATGACGGGCTGAATATTTAAATGACGGGTTGATTGACATTCTATCATTCACTTATATCGATGGGTGATTTTACTTAAAATGAATATAACCACGCATAAATTTCCATAGTTTTAACATTAATTTTATTAAATTTCAAAAACGCTTGATCCCCTAATTATTTAAACAACCCACAAGTGTATGGGACTATTGTAGTATAGTAGCGAGCAAGGTCATTTCTACGAACTCTAGATTTTTTCTTTTCAAAAATCAATCAATAATCAATATAATTTTTTTTTGAATTTTTCTGATATTTTTTTTCGATCTTCGCACTATTAGTGCTATTAATCTCAAAATAATATAATTATGTAAATGACACTATAGGCACTATTGACACTAATAGTGCCAATAGTTCCACAATTATTTTTTCATTTATTTTTTTGACCCAACAGAAAACTTGATATGAAAAATACAACTATTTGAAAAATATTACCAATCGTCAATTTAATTATATATTACAACGTATACTTGACGGCTTAACATTCAAAATGTACAAAAAAACGAGACCTCACCTAATCTATTTTTCTATTACAATGATCAACGGAGTACTTGATATTCAAAACGAATAAAATTAATCGAGAAATGTCAAACCTTATTGATTTTTTTTTTTTCATTTTTTTCTAATTCAGTTTAATTTTTTTTTTGTTTTTTTATTTTTTATTTTTGTTTTTGAATGGATCTTAACAAACTATACTCTCAAAAATTTAATTATATTATTATCTTCCATGAGAAGTAAGCCCCATCGAATTTCGACGGGCACTAAACTAGTATATATAATAGCAAAATAAAGGTCGATCAATCTTGAATTTTCTTAATTATTTTGCTAAATTCTCATAATTTTGCCTAATTTATTAATACTTTAATCTAATTAATATGTATATTTAATTTGATATATATCTTTTAAATTGAATTACACTACTCAGGGTGTGTTTGGTGAATAAGATGAACCAAGATTAACTAAGATGAGATAGATCATCTTGGTTCATCTCACTGTTTGGTAACTAACTAAAATAAACTGGAAGGCCCGAGATGAATACAAGTCTCGTTGATATTTAATTGTTCCGCCTTGTTTAGTCATCTCATGTTTTTGGTCGGATGAGTTGAACTCATTGAAACAGTAACACAACACTTTATCTCTCTTACCATTTTACCCTTAAATATTTATACGATTTCAAATAATAATAATAATATTAATAATAATATTAATAATAATAATAATGATAATAATAATAATAATAATAATAATAATAATAATGTAATAAAATAATAATAACAATAATAGTAATAATTATAATAATAACAAGAATAATAATAATAATAATAGTAATAGTAATAGTAATAGTAATAGTAATAATAATAATAATAAATAATAATAATAATAATAATAATAATAATAATAATAATAATAATAATAATAATACAGAGTAATAAATAATAAATAATAAAGGGTATTATTTAATCCCAATGATAAAAAGTGAAATCAGTAGGTGTATTTAATAAGGGTAATTTGGTCAATCTAAATTTTAATCTAGAGTTTTGCAATTTGTACCAAACACAATATGATATCATCTGAGTTTGAATTTTTTGCTACCAAATGGAGAGATGAATGATTCATCTTGACAATATTCATATGAGTCATCTTGAGATGAATCATCCTTCATCATCTTGAGATGATTACCAAACACAGCCTCAATAGAAATCACACTTTCATCTAGGGCTGGGTAAAAATATCGAAAAACCGGTATACCGCTCATACCGTATCGAAAAATTATCGAAAATACCATATTTAAGGTATACCGAAATTTTAGGTAAGGTATCATACCGTACCGTAAAACTACGGTAAGGTAAAGGTATATACCGTTGCATACCGTACCGTAAAACTATTTATAAAAAGGTCTATTTCATACTACTATTTAGCTAACATTTACAGTTTAAGAAAATATAACCTCCATTCCGTCGAAAAGGCTATGTTTCTTGAATATATTGTGATATATAAAATAAAGAAACAGAGTTCTTTCGATGAAACGAAGGGAGTATGTTACTGTGTAAAGTAAAGAAACAAAGTTCTTTTGACTAATAGATATTAGAGTTTCAAGTTCAACTGGTTTGATTTTTCAAATATTTCGTAGATATAGGACTATATTAAGTTTCAGTTATTGTTTGAGAATGATTATAGAGTTTGATTGAGAAGATGTAAACTTTTGTATCTTCTAGTTATGTTTTCAACTATTTATTGTCTAAATATTAATCGATAAGATGTAAATAATGTTGAAATTTAATCATTGTATGATATTTTAAGGTATACCGATTTCATACCGAAACTAAGGTATATCGACTTAAGGTATACCGAAAGTTACGGTAAGGTAAAGGTATGAAATTTAGCATACCGCAATTTAAGGTAAGGTATAAGGTATGACAAAAGAACGAACATATACCGTACCGACCCACCCCTACTTTCATCATCATATAACAGTTACCGTAAATATGACTTTTAGTGTTCTCTATGATGGAAAATTATCATGGGAAAATGAGAGAAAAGTGAACAATCACTCTTTAAATTTCCCACATTTCCCACCTTTCCCACCTCCTTATCTATAATGAAGAATTTTACTCTTTCTTGAATGAAAAATATTATCCCACCAATATTGGAGTGAAATTATTTTCCTTCCATTAGAGTGAAAAGGAAGGTGAAAAAAGAGTAGAAGGTAGGAAAATGTGGGAAATTTAAAGGGTGATTGTTTTCTTTTCCCATGATAATTTTCCATCATAAAGAACAAACCCTTAAACATCTCATAAATATAATTGAAGCATATCTCAAATATGAGAAATGATATGCTAGTCACCTCCCGGTGGGCACCTTCGTAGGCACCTCGTCGTTTTATCACGTTTGCATTATATTTTTTTTATTTTTATTTTTATTCTATATTCTAGTATCTTAGAAATTAATTTAGAAATCATAAAATCTAAAAAAAAAACATAAAAATCAAAGCTCGATTTATTTTATTACTCATTTTCTGAAGTTAAAAATAAAAAATAACAAATTGAACATTGATTTTTTAGATTTTATGATTTCTAAATTAATTTCTAAGATACTAGAATATATAGTAAAAATAAAAATTAAAAAAAAGCAATGCAAACGTGATAAAACGACGAGGTGCCCATGAAGGTGCCCACCGGGAGGTGACTCGCATATCATTTCTCTCTCAAATATGTACTATCAATTTAAAATATATCTTTAATATTCATTAAAAATTCAATTCGATATTAGCTAATTATTATCATATGTCAAAAGCTCCAAACAGTGTACTAAAAAAAAAATTCAATTCGAAATGAAGGGATTATTTATGAAGATTATATATTTTCTAATTTAACAATATACAATGATTGATTTGATATTGATAATAAATACAACTATGTGAGAAATGATACAACTTCACCACGCGACTTAAATAACGAACAATTTAACTTAAAAAAAAGAATAGAATAGTGTTTTCCCCGCCCCCAAATTTTTGGGTTAAATGTATTAAAATACATAAATTCTGAGTTAACTTTCATTTCAATTATTCACTCACGCCATTATCGCACAGAGCCAAAAAACAGTAAGTATTGCGAGAAAAGAAGACGTTCGATTTATAAAATGTTAAGTTTGTGAAAAGTTGGCATCTCAAATTTACATTCTAAAAGAAAAAAGAAAAAAAAAAAAACTTTTCTTCACGCATAAACTTGGGAATGCTACCAGAATCGAAGGACCTAGCATTGTCCCCACTTGAATAATTAATACTCAGTTCCACTTCCACGGCAGCCGGATTTCCGCCACCCATTTTTCCCAACAGCGATGCTGCACGCAAACGATAGAGTTTTGTCGGCCAGTGGCTGGTGGCGGAGGATTACGTTCCTGTCGATGTCGACGGCGTTTCTCTGTCTGTGCTCGCGGTCAATGGAATCTCAGACCATTGGCCTACAAAACCAAGGGTATTCGAGATAGCGTCGACATAGAGCGGGAACTCGGCGGCAAGGGCGGCGCTGATAACCTATCCATTTGCGTCCATAGAAAGGGGGTAGGGTTAGTGATTTGTCTCTCTTTCTCTAAAGCGCGAGTAGGGCTGCAAACGAGTAGAGCTACTCGGGATATACTCGGTGCTCGATTCGGTAAAAGCTCGTTCGAACTCGAATTTGTTAATAAACGAGCCGAGCTCGAGCCCGAATTCGAGCTCGTTTAATTTACCGAGCCAAGCTCGAGCTCTAGGGTGTTCGACTCGTTTTGCTCGCAAACATGTTCGGCTCGTATGTTAATCGAGCCTGTTCACGAGCATGTTCGCGAACTCTTAATCGAACCTCTAATCGAGCCTGTAAACGAGCTTTAGCATTTAGGTGTAAAATTAATTTCAAATCACAACCAAAGCTAATTAGGCACTACACCACAATTATTATTAGAAAATATTAACTTATAACATTAATATATATCGCCAATTATCATCAATTCATTTATTATATTTTATATTTATTTATTATTTTATAGTATTAAATAATTTTAATTTTTGTTTGATAAATTTTATTTTAATTTATGTTCATTTGGAATGTTAAAAGATAATGTTTTAAATCATGTCTTTTAAATGAGCTTAAAATCGAGATCGAGCTCGAGCTTGAATTAAAATTCGAGCTTTTCACGAGCCGGATTCGAGCTCAAATCCGAACCGAACTCGAGCCGAATCATTTATCGAATATTTAGCGAGCCGAACTCGAGCACAAATTTAAAGCTCAAATCAAACTCGAACCCGAGCCCGAACATGTATAATATTAAACGAGTCGAACCCGAGCCTGCCAATACTCGGCTCGGCTCGGCTCGTTTGCAGCCCTAAGCGCGAGAGAAGCAGAAGAGAGATAGTGAAAAGTTTTTGTTTTTTGAATTCAAGAGAGAAAAAAGTTGACTTGATGGATTAGCATTAATATTTTAAAATTATTATTAATTATTGTTAGTTATTATAAATTGGCACGTCAAAATATATTTTGCCATGTCAATTTTTTTTGCCACGTCAGAATGAATTTGGGAGAAATTGAAATCAGTCAAAATTGAACATATATGAAAGTTCGTGTATTTTTTTCGAAAAATTGAAATATTGTGTTAAAAATGAAAATCAATTCATACTTCATGTATTTTTAGTGCATTTAACTCCAAAATTATAGATATTTGAACTTTATTATTCTTTTATTTAGGTAAAAATGCAAATAAATACACCAACTATGTCTGAAAATACGGGTAAACTGCAAGATACTACCCTGTATTTTGGGAAACCTATACGAAATCCCCTTGTGTTTTCTAATTTGCATAAAACACCCACGTGTTTTAAAAAACCCTGCACGATTAACCCAAACCGTGAGCACCTATCGCCGTTTGCTCACTTTAGCATTATTTTGTTAGATTTTTTCGATTGTTTTATATTCTAATACCTTAAAAATTAATATTGCAATCATTAAACTTCAAAATTTTAAAAAAATCGACACTCGATTTGTCATATTATTCATTTTTTAAAGTTTAATGGAAAAATTGCAAATTGAATGTCGATATTTATAAATTTTGGAAGTTTAATTATTAAAATATTAATTTTTAAGGTATTAGAATATAAAACAATCAAAAAAATCGAACAAAATAATGCTAAAGTGAGCAAACGGCGATAGGTGCTCACGGTTTGGGTTAATCGTGTAGGGTTTTTTATAACACGTGGGTGTTTTATGCAAATTAGAAAACACAAGGGAATTTCGTGTAGATTTCTCAAAACACAGGGTAGTATCTTGCAGTTTACCCCTGAAAATACATATTGTTTAAATCACGAACTTTCAATTTTTTTTTCTGTCAATACATAAACTTTGGCTCGTGTTCTATTTGACCATCGATTACGTTTCCGGTCACATCGAAATTGAGCTAGCAATCTACGTGAATTTTTTTAATTAATCACTTAAATAGTAATAGAATGACTAAACGACGTCATTTTACATAAAATGATGTCGTTCGAGATAAGGGATGAAACATTGTCGTTTTTCATTTAGCAAATGAATTAAGAAAAGGAATCGACATTAGGGCTCAAGTGACTCTCAAATTCGCGCTCAATACTCTAAAATTTGAGGAATCTTCAGTTTCAATCGAAGAAGGAGAAGCTTCTTGGGCGATTTTATCTCGATTTGAAAAAACGCAAGGAGTTAGTCGGAGAGCGTGTTTCCCTCTTGTCGAGAGTGAGAATAGACTGTGCCAAGAATCATCAGTCTCACTAATATAGATACAATTTTCTTATTAGGTCGTCTCACTAATATAGACACATTTCCTTTTTGGGAAATAGTTAGGGTTTAAATTGGTAAATTTCTTATTACACTTAGCATTCCCAATTAAATCTCATCATCCACTCACCTCTCAGCATGTATCCCAATATAATTTAAATTCTAAAAGTTTAAATTATCATAACCTGCTCATTTGTTCTTTGATTTTTCTGATTTTTATGTTAAATTAAAGGTCTTGAAATGATATTTCATTTAAAATTAGACATCAATATTTTTTATGCATCTATAATGTTCTAGTTTTAAAAGTATGTCTAAATACATAAACTACACTACATCCCTAAACACAATACACTTTACACGCTAAACACTCCCGTCGTAAATTCCATGTCGAAAAGAAACTTGTCTATCTTGTTGGGGTTGTTGTGTATAGTTAAAGCAAAAACGTGTTTTAGTATATAAAACATGTATTCCACTGGTAACAATCACCTATCTGAATAAATATATTAATAAGAATAAGCCCTATATCTCATGTTTTAGAACACGTGGACGGCTCGGGTGTCAGGGAGATCACGCAGCGTAAATTATGAGATATAAACAGTGTCACAGTCGAGATAGCTTGGGAAAACTATCGGTTTAGATTGCAACATAATGGTAGTGGCGGGTCTCAGTCGCTAGTTATGTTGGTACGGTGGAACGTATTGACATGATCGAGTGAGATAAGGTTCTTCTGATACTGACCCTAACAATAGGTGAAGAATTAGAGATCTCGGGATTTAGAGATATGATCTTAATCTCAATATGCTATTAGAGATATATGTGTTGTTCACTCTTACTTTGATATGTATAGCTAAGGGTCTATCGCAGTATCCTTGATGACTTGCATCTTGGGTAACATGAGGGCACATAGTATGTCTAATTAGTTATATCGAGACACCGTGTCCGTATTAGGTTGAGAGATATACCCTCAGGGAGTTCACAAGGTTTATTATACCAAGTCATGCATGCTGATTAAGTTCAGGTATAATAATAAGGGGTGAACGGGTACTACTTGAGGAAAATAAGATATTAATAAATTATGAGCAGTCAGAGGAGCTCTAATTAATTAATGGATATCGGAGTCATTAAACACGGGGATAGCTCTAAATAAAGTATCAGCCCCAATCTACAAATTGAGACAGAGCGGTGATTCAGTTGTGATTCTTTAGTGGAATGCGTCACAACTCTAATGAAATAAATGTTCTGGGTTGATCATGATTATTTCATTAGGTAAGGCTAAACTCTGTCTGATACATAGATCCCTGGGGTGGCCCAAGAGCTCTTCAGGAAAGGAATTCAAGGTATTATTGAGGGATATCAGTTTTGGACTGAAAAGAGGCATTATGGGCTTGAGCTCAGTAATGTGGCGCCTACTGTAGTGTATGGGACGCCAGTTTCCTCTTTTGGTGTCCATCTGATCTCAATAATTGCACTCTGGTTAATTATATAATTGTGGAATAAATTAATATCTAATTAATTAAGATTTATTCTTAATTAAGGAATTAGATAATTAATTTAATAATTATATATATTATTTTCCTTATAATAATTAGGATTAATTCTAATTATATTTAATTAAAATTTGTTCCAGTAATTATTAACTAAACCGGGCTTTTATTAATTAAAAGCTCGTGACTTAGTGGACAAGGAAAGTGGCGCCCCCTCCTCTTATAAATAAGGAGAAGGAGATTCTCAAAAACCTAAGTGTTGGAGAAGTGAAATCGGCGCCTACTACAGAGGGAGAGTTTCTGGTTCTAAAGTTCCTAGACGCCCACACAGTTGAAGAACTTCGAGGAAAGGGATCACACCCCAGTAATCTAGACCTCTAGATTACTCCGTCAGTACAAATCTGAGGTATAATTCGTTAAACTCATTTGTATGATTTAGTTGCATTTAAATTATCACATCCAATTCGAAGATCTAGTGGGAAAAAGGAATGCTTTCAAGCAGCAGTTCCATCATATCTTACTAAGACGGAGGGAGTATTTTACATATTATTTTTTGTTGTTGTATTATTGGTGTTATGTTATGCAGATGTTGATTATTATATGATTGTCATTTAGTGAAACTAGGGTTCGAACTTTTGGTATGAACTTAGGGTTTAAGCTAATTGTAGGTTGAAATTTATCTTTCATTGTGGAATTTTGATGATGAAATTGATCTTTTATTGTGTAGTTTTGTTTATTTAATTGTAGTGACACATTTTTCATGTATATATATCATGGAGGCAGGAGGTTAGATTGTAGGAAAATACAAATTTGATCTTGACATGGTTTTTTTTTTTTTTTTTTTTTTTTTTTTTTTTATGTAAAGGAAAAAATTGAGAACTTAGGTTATGAATCTTGGAAAAAGATTTATTACAAAGTTCATAGAACAAAAATTTACATAGAGATTTCTGATGATAATGGTGTTATGCAATGCAGAGTCATTTATCAGCTAAGTGTAGGGTCTTTGAGGTTTATGTAGATGATGGAAATGAGAAAGGAAAGTAGGTGTTGAAGGTGATTCTAGTGCTGTAAAGTTAAAGGGTAAATATGTTGTAGGAGATGATAAATCTGATGATTCGAGTGGAGAGAGTGATTACTCAAATGAAGATGCAAGGGAGAGTACTGAAGACGTGAATGGGGAGAGTGATCATGGTGAGGATGTAGAGGCCGAATTAGGTAGTGAAGGTGAGGATGAGGAGTACCTTCAGGCTATACATAACATTAGGCAAGATAAACAGTTTATACATGATGATGTAAGGGCTGGGAATAGACCAGATGCTGAGAATGTCTTCGAGGCTGAATTAGGGAGTGATTCTCTAGATTCTGATTATGTATATAAGGATGAAAATTATGGAGAATTTTAGTGGAGAAGATGGACATGCTTTGATAAGGAAGTCACACAAGGTCTATTATGATTCTAGATGTGACGCAGGGCCATAAAGATATGAAATTAGGTGATGGTTGGTATACTAGCAAGAATAGAATAAACTTAGTAATGAAAATAAGGATGAGAAAGGAATAAACTAGGTGATTCAATTCATATGATTGGTATCCGCAAGGAATGCAATGATCATTTTTTAATTTAAATTATCATAACCTACTCGTTATTATAATACAAATATTAGACCAGTTAAATTATCCGGATGCACGCCACATGGCCGAACGGTTGAGGACCCTACGGTTTAGATTAGATCCGCCTAGTGATGGAGGTTTATTCCATCGCATTATATACTTGTGCTTCATGAGCAACTCGGCTTGGTTATTGAGTGTTGTGTGCTAGCCTTGAGCGTCCTTTTGGTTGATTAAGTAATATTCAAAGGTTGAGGGTGTAAGACTCCTTTGAATTGACTGTGTATTTTACTTTTTTTCTGCTGCGTGTTTGAGTAAATCGGGCTAGGCTCAAATAGTCTCAAACACAAGTGTTTGTGAGGGAAAGCACAAGTGTGAGGCGCGAAAAGGCTGGTCCATACGAGGGGTAGAGATGCCGACACATCTTGAGTGAAATTTTCCTACGTGAAGTGCTAGGGTGTGTGACAAATAGCATGGAAAGGTATAGGGCTGGGTAAAAATATTGAAAAACCGGTATACCGCTCATACTGTATTGAAAAATTATCGAAAATACCGTATTTAAGGTATACCGAAATTTTAGGTAAGGTATCATACCGTACCGTAAAACTACGGTAAGGTAAAGGTGTATACCGTTGCATACCGTACCGTAAAACTATTTATAAAAAGGTCTATTTCATACTACTATTTAGCTAACATTTACAGTTTAAGAAAATATAACCTCCATTCCGTCAAAAAGGCTATGTTTCTTGAATATATTGTGATATATAAAATAAAGAAACAAAGTTCTTTCGATGAAACGAAGGGAGTATGTTACTGTGTAAAGTAAAGAAACAAAGTTCTTTTGACTAATAGATATTAGAGTTTCAAGTTCAACTGGTTTGATTTTTCAAATATTTCGTAGATATAGGACTATATTAAGTTTCAGTTATTGTTTGAGAATGATTATAGAGTTTGATTGAGAAGATGTAAACTTTTGTATCTTCTAGTTATGTTTTCAACTATTATTGTCTAAATATTAATCGATAAGATGTAAATAATGTTGAAATTTAATCATTGTATGATATTTTAAGGTATACCGATTTCATACCGAAACTAAGGTATATCGACTTAAGGTATACCGAAAGTTACGATAAGGTAAATGTATGAAATTTAACATACCGCAATTTAAGGTAAGATATAAAATATGACAAAAGAACGAAGGTATACCGTACCGATCCACCCCTAGAAAAGTATGCCGATAAAATTATTCTCCAAGCCACTACAAAATATAGCCGACAAAAAAGAAAATCAATTAAAAAAAAATAAAGCAAAAATATAAAATATATTTTCGGATTTATTATACGACATCGTATGGACAGGGGCCGTATAATTATTAGAAGGAGAAAAATTAAAATGGGGGCACAGTAAATTAGATTAAATTGAAAAAAAGAAAAGAAAAGAAAATGCTTTCCCAGATTTCGGCATCACTCTCTCACACCTCTTCTTCTCTCACCGCCACCACCGCTTTCTCCTTCCGCCCGTCTCTTACATCCAAATTCCGTTTCTATCCTTCCAATTCGCCGAAGCGCCGCTTCTGCGCCGCCGCCTCAATGGACAGAAGTTCTACCCCTGCCTCCTCGCCCTCCGTCGACTCCATTTCTGAAGATTTGAAGAATCAAAAGTTGGAAAACAATAATCACGTTGTTGATGGCGCAAGGGATATTATAAATTCCGGTAACATCTCTCAAAGTGGGGTTAAGTTGAAGCTGGAAGAACTCAAGTGGGACAACTCATTTGTTCGTGAACTGCCCGGAGATCCCAGGACCGATTCGATTCCGCGAGAGGTTTGAAATATTTCGACTTATTTGATATTATATTGCTCTTAATTTTATTCTCTCTGAATTATTAGTGTTAATTTTTCATTTTGTGGCGTGCTTTGCTTGACTTGGGTAGCGTTTACATTTCTTATCTTCGAAATTGTTATAAGTTATTAGAAAAAAAATATCCTGAAAGCAATGCTCTCGGTCAACAAAACCGCTTGTGTTTTAGATTTTGAAGTTGTACCAGTTATCAGGGCGGAGCCTTTTATCGGTCGATCGTGTGTCTAAAGTATTTTTTTGAAGGAAGGGTTAAACCTTTCAACTGGAATTTTGTCGATAATTTTGAGTTGGGGATTGAAGTTTTGATATGAGATTGTTAGAACTTGGGTACCGGCATGATTTGGAGTTGCTACTGTGGGAATAATTTACCATGTCTTGTCTTGTAATGAGATATTGCCTAGTATTTGGTCCAAGTGCGCTCTCTCATGCTTTAGTATCTTTGAAAATCCCTTTGATTGGGACATGATTAAGGTGCTTTTGTGTATCCATTCAGTTTGCTATCAAATATTAATATGCCATAATTTATGCTGCAACATATCCATTATGCTTCAGATCTTGCATTCTTGTTACACAAGAGTATCACCGTCTGCTGAGGTGGATAATCCTCAGCTAGTTGCATGGTCTGATTCAGTTGCTGAGTTACTCGATTTGGATAAAAAAGAGTAAGTTTAATTATCTGCAGATGTCTGACTTCACTGGTTATTCCGCGCCTGCTATAAATATGTGCACTTTCACTAATAGATAGTGGACATTGTCATGGCTGATTTTCTTAATTCTCAGATTTGAAAGGCCTGATTTCCCTTTAATATTTTCCGGGGCATCGTCTTTAGTTGGAACGTAAGTTTCCATGATCCTCCACCTTTCGTTTTCATTTCAAGTTTCAACCAATGCTCACTCTGTCTTTCTCTATTCTTAACGTTTATACAGGATGCCTTATGCTCAGTGTTATGGAGGACATCAGTTTGGCATGTGGGCGGGCCAGTTGGGCGATGGTAGGGCTATTACTCTAGGAGAGATTCTTAACTCTAGTAGTCGCAGATGGGAGTTGCAGCTTAAGGGTGCTGGGAAAACACCATACAGTCGATTTGCTGATGGTCTTGCTGTTTTACGTAGTAGTATTCGGGAGTTCCTCTGCAGTGAGGCAATGCACTTTCTAGGAATCCCGACGACACGTGCATTGTGCCTGGTGACAACTGGAAAATATGTTACTCGAGACATGTTTTATGAGTACGTCTCTATTATGTGCTAAATATACTCAACTGATGTTTTATCTTTCAGTGAACAACACACGACTATAGTCAAATAAGAGTGTCATGATATCTAGGCTTGTCATCATCCAACAGCTTTGTGGTTTTTATCTTGGTTCTTTCACCTTCATCAACTTATCAAGCTGGTCAACTGCAAGTTTCATGGTTTATAACTGTCGGTGACTTTGATTGCAGTGGCAACCCTAAAGATGAGCCCGGTGCAATTGTTTGCAGAGTTTCTCAATCCTTTCTTCGCTTTGGTTCATACCAAATCCACGCTTCGAGAGGAAAGGATGATCTTGGCCTTGTTCGCACTTTGGCTGACTATACCATTAGGCATCACTTCCCTCATTTAGAAAATCTCAGCAAAAGTGATAGCTTATCTTTCAGCACTGGTGATGGAGATGATTCAGTAGTTGATTTAACTTCAAACAAATATGCTGGTACGTCTTAAATTTGAGGATTTGCAGCTCGTACTGTGCATCTGTATTAAGTTCATCCAATATTGTTCTTAAAATTTATGTAATCCTCATTAACATACCATTACCTAACAAGCGTTAGTATTTATGAAATGAGTTAAACTTATACTCTGTACTACTTACTATGGTACATGGATCTCTTCGGTCCCAAGGAACAACTCAGTATCTTTCTGAGCTGATTCTCTGATGGGGGCAGTGTAGCATTAATCTTATTTTCTTGCCACCCTGATCATGTTCCAAATTGTATTTAGAATGCTTATAAGTCTTAGGCCGTGACTATGCAACTGGGATTAATGTGAATTATGCAAGCACTGGTGCGTTTGCTTTTTCCTTTTTCTACTAAATCAGGATTTGCTGATTTTTTTGGATCATCAGGCTAGTGAATGGTGCACATAGTTGTCTTTAATAGATATAATTTAAACTATGGTCAAGTCAGTCCTTTTCCGTGCCAAGAATATTCTTTTATTTATTAATTTATATTCTGCAGACTCAGTATGGAGGGCGAATGCTAATTACTCTCTGGCTTTTTTTCTTAGTTAATCTGGTATAAAATGAAAATGATATCGTTGTTTTGGTTCTTTTGGGGAAAAGATCGAGATAGATGATGGTGTGGACCTTGAATGAATCAATATTATCCATTTTTTCTGCTTCCGTGTTTCAACCTTTTCTGGTTGAATCCAAATGGATCCTATGGGTTGTTTGAGTTTCTGCTGTTTAATTCATCATTGGCTGAAAGCTTAGCATCTGCCCTTTTACTGTTATGGGATCTTATTTCACCAAATCGATCTGTTTATTTATGGTTGCATGGAATGAATATCAGCTTGGGCAGTGGAAGTTGCAGAGCGCACAGCTTCCTTAGTTGCAAACTGGCAGGGTGTTGGCTTTACCCATGGGGTGCTTAACACAGATAACATGAGTGTCTTGGGACTCACCATTGATTATGGTCCTTTTGGCTTCCTGGATGCATTTGACCCTAGTTACACTCCAAATACTACTGATCTCCCAGGCAGAAGGTACTGCTTCGCAAATCAACCTGATATTGGCCTGTGGAATATTGCACAGTTTGCCACCACTCTTTCTGCTGCGCAGTTGATAAATGATAAGGAGTCTAACTACGCAATGGAAAGGTACTTTTGATGGCCTTCTCCGTCTGTGAGCTTACCAGTGTGCTTTTTCATGACACTTTTTCTAACTTTCTAGATATGGGACAAAATTTATGGATGAGTATCAAGCGATAATGACCAAAAAGCTTGGTCTATCTAAGTACAATAAGCAGTTGATCAGTGATCTTCTCAAAAACATGGCTGTTGATAAAGTTGACTACACAAACTTCTTCCGGTTGCTTTCAAATATAAAAGCTGATCCAACCATTCAACATGATGGACTATTGGCTCCTCTTAAAGCTGTTCTGTTGGACATTGGCAAAGAGCGTAAAGACGCTTGGACTAGCTGGGTGAATTCCTATATCCAAGAGGTATGCAATAGATAATTATGGTTCCCTTTCCTTCATTTCTTAAGCTGAATATATTGATTTTACATATAATAAATGAAGTGTGGTGTACATGAAGTGTAATGATCTTTTGCATTATGTTCAAGGACTTTGGTTCATGAATCTTTTGTGCCCTTGCTGCCACAACTATCCCAGTCAGAAGTATTTCTATTGTAGGTGTGGCGAACATTCTGTATTTATGAATACTGTTTTGTTCTCATGTCTTGTTGTTTTCTCTTCTCCCTTTCTGGGCAACGGCTGAAGTAGGTGGGCCTTGCCTAAAACCAAAACCATCAAGTGTCGGAGCTTAAAGTGCAAAATTACTTAATATTGTATGAAGTTTAGGGGTGTCCATGTGACTGGGTGAAATAAAATCATGATGAGCAGCCTTTAAAGACGATTTTTCTGAGCAAGTTTGAGTGAGACTCATCAATTTATTTTTCTGCATGAGTATTTGTGCAGTGTGCAGTCAGAGTCTCAGCTCACAAATGTGCAATATCTTTTAGGCTTTATGTGAAAGCTCAAAATCAAACCATGGAGGCTCCTGTAGAAGTGGATGATATTAGGGATTCTCCAGTTAATACAGTCTTAATAATCTTGGCATCATATATTACTGATAAAGTTTGTTTGTCTCCTTAGTTTTGTTGGTTCTTATTACTATCACGGATGATCCTTTTTTTTATTGAGTCCGTTGGTGCTTGGACCGGATGAGAGTGAGCTATGCTAGGTTAAATTTTAAATTCGTTTTCCAGTTCACCGACATCATAGTAGCGTGCATTTAGTTTAAGTCTCCATATTTTACACCTTCAAGTTCAGTATTTTACACATTCATCTTGGGTGGTTGAAATTCATTGTGCATGGCCTATTAGATCAATGCGATCTGTAACTATTAAAGGGCGCCAGTTTTCCTTTTGCACGAACTGTTGTTTAATGAACCTCTTCATGCTGGTGTTTATTTCTTTTTTGTGTCTGCTTAGCTTTCTGCCAGTGGAATTTCGGATGAGGAGAGGAAAAAATCAATGGACTCTGTTAATCCCAGATACATCCTGAGAAACTATTTATGTCAAAGTGCTATTGACGCAGCAGAACAAGGTGATTTTGAAGAGGTACGGCGACTACTAAAAGTAATGTCACGGCCGTTTGATGAGCAACCTGGGATGGAAAAATATGCTCGCTTGCCTCCGGCTTGGGCATATCGTCCTGGCGTTTGCATGCTTTCTTGTTCTTCTTGATTAAAACGACTATACAGAAGGAAAGAAATAGATATGATACAATGTTGTACATACAAAGCATGTACCCTATTTTTTGTTTTGTACTGACCTCTTAATTGTTGTAGCCGTCGATGTAATGATTTCGTTTCTTAATCATTTGGGCAGACTGGGAGTCTACAGATATAATGATATTTTTCGATATGAGCACTACTCGTAAGGAAATTTATACTTTTGTAGCTGGTGATTACGTTGAACAACTCCATATATATATATATATATATATATATATATATATATATATATATTTTATCTGTCTTTTGGTGTTTCTGTCTAAAGGGGTCTCGAGTACCTATCCCATTTTTGGATAGTTGATCCTAAATAAACGAAAGATCTATTCTGTCTTTCGGCCGGAATGAGGTACCTGGAATTCGGGTGATTTATACATATTACTCTTTCCGTCCCACTTCAGAGGTCCAAAGATTTGTTTAGGGAATAAAGTGATGGGTTACCATTATTAGATGTATCATTAGTAGATATTAGATCCTTTTAGGATTTTTTTTTTAATTTTTTTAAATAATTAAATTAAAAAAAAACTTAAAAATGGGACCTAATTGGGCTTTTAATTGCAGTGTGGTTTTAGCTAAATATTTTCACTTTGGGTAATGAGACATTTGAAGTGGGACAACCCAAAATGACAAATATGACTTCTGAAGTGGGACGGAGGGAGTATATTTTTTTTTGTGGAATTAATTTTTGACATAAAAAAGATTTTTAATTTCATATATGTATAACATACATATGTTTGTGATAAAAAAAAAAGAGGTTCATATGTTTGTCTGTTTCTAAGGCTGATCATATGAGTAAAATTAGTCCAATTTTAAGAAAAAACAAAACGAAGTCAGGTATAATGTATTATACAATTATTGTTATATTTATTGCTTGACGCACAAATTATTTTTCAATCTTACTAGTTTTTTTTTCTGCTTTCATTCCTTCTCATGTGTAATATTTAGAATATAAAATAATAGTTATTAAAAAATTAATCTGGTATTTCAAGTATATTTGATCCAGTGATTGGGTACCCGAATACCCGAAGAAAAAAAATCATCAGTAACCTGCCCCGATACCGATTGAGGCAGGTTCGGATACCAGAAATACATGTTCGGGTCGGGTATTTAGAAACATATCCGAATACTCAAACCCATTTAGACACCCCTACTTTCATGGAAATTGGAAAGCGGAGTCTGTTAGAGCAACTCCAACAACATATCATAATAGTGTTCGCTGTCACTTTTTACTCCAACATATTAACGTCACTTTTGTATTGTGGGAGGCGAGGTACAAAAAGATTCACAGGCTTCTATGCCTTAAACATGTGCCGGTGGAGAGGAAGAAGTTGAATTGCTTGTGGATGGATTTGAGCAGAGCATATGTAAGTGGAGGAGTTGATTGCTGAGAATGAGCGATCAAATGAAGATGAGAACAAAAAGCTCAGCATCAAGGACTACTCCATCATGAAGCTCATTCCCACGTTGTCAGAGGATGGGAAGGCAAAGTACAACGCTCTGATCAAGGAGCTTACTTCTCGTAAATCTGATGAGATTTGAGAGCATCGCGATGCCCAGCCCAATGCCAAGTTCGCGGAAGAGTTCATTCCAAATGAAAGAAACACGGAATGGATGGAGGCAAAGATGAAGTTTGTGGAGGTGTGCGATGCATGGGAAGCAGTTTATGATAATATTTTTTTTTTTGGTAAATAGTTGATTTTATTCACTGATCGATCGTGAATTTTAGAGTGTTTTCATGATAGTGAGATTTGCAGAAAACTAAGAACACGAGAATTTACGTGGTTCGATCTTTGGGTAGATCTACGTCCACGGAGGAAAAATGAGATTGTTTGTATTTGAAGTATTTCAAGCCAGCTATTACCGTCCCTCCCCCTTGTCTTACAAAATGATTCTATTTATAGAGAATTGAGGTCAGGGGTGGTTGAGAGATCGTGGGTGCTGTCGTCCGTACTCTGACCGCCGGGGGTGGTTGGCTGAATTTCTTGACTTCTGCTATTGGGCTTCATCCTGGATTGGGCTGGGGAAATTAGGAATGGGCCGAGCTGATCCGGGCCACTGGGCCACATCCTATCACATCCCCCCCCAAAAGGTCGGAGAAGCGAGGTCATTGTAGAGAGGTGTAAATTGCCTTGCCCCCGTGAGGTCGAGTCGTTTTGACTAGGTCGAGCTTGAATTGCATTGCCCCGTTAAAATTGAGATTTTGACGAAGTCGAACTGCATACCGCCTCATTTTGACTAGGTCGAGCTTGAATTGCATTGCCCCGTCAAAATTGAGATTTCGACGAAGTCGAACTGCATACCGCCTCGCTTTGACGAGGTCGAGCTTGAATTGCATTGCCCCGTCGAAATTGAGATTTCGACGAAGTCGAACTGCATACCGCCTCGTTTTGACTAGGTCGAGCTTGAATTGCATTGCCCCGTTGAAATTGAGATTTTGACGAAGTCGAACTGCATACCGCCTCGTTTTGACGAGGTCGAGCTTGAATTGCATTGCCCCGTCAAAATTGAGATTTCGACGAAGTTGAACTGCATACCGGAATAGTCGTGATATGAAAGGCGCGACTGTTGGTGTCAGGGTAAGTAGGACACGCGGAGAGGCGGGATTTGAAAAGGCGTGCCTTTGCTTATAAAAGCTTCCAATGTACGCTAGAAAATATTTTTCCCCCTTAATCGATTTCCAATTGCAAGCGAGAGAGAAAACCCTAGACCCAAAATTCTGCAACCGCCCCCGCCGTTCAGTCTATTTCCCGGTGATTTGTAGTCGGAAAAAGAAACTCTGACAAGTAAGTACTCTCTTATAATGGATTCTTTTTCTTCTCCCCAAGTAGGTATTGATAGTGCGAACATAGAGGTTTCGCCCTCGCCGTTTAGGGTAAATGTACATACTCGCGCATTAGTCCAGCCGGCGTTTCGAGAAATCGAATTTCCACCGTTGGTCGGGTCCAATGCCTCTCTGGCATGTGCTTCGACCATGTCTATATCTCATATGCAGGACTTGGCTCGTCGTTTTTTGTTTCCCGAGTCAGTCGAAATGCTTCTACCTCGTGATGTCGATAGGGGTAGTTCGCCTCCCATAGGTTTTTTTACCGTATATGAAGACTATCTTCATTTCGGTCTACGGTTTCCTTTAAATTCTTTTTTTGTCGAGCTCTTAGACGAGCTTCAACTGGCGTTAGGTCAGTTGCAACCACCCTCCATCAAACAGGTCATCGGTTTTTGTTTCGAGGTCAGCCGCCGTGGTGGTACGCCTACTGTAGATTCGTTTCTTAGGTTTTTTAGACCTAAGCTTGGTCTGACGGGGTGGGCTTACCTTTCCCCTATTAGTAGGTTCAAGTTAGGGACACCAACTAAGGTGTCGAACTGGCAGAAGAAATTCTTCTTTTGCCGGTGTGAAGGAGTGCCGCTGTATCCTTGGACCAAGGATAAGTTCGCACCTCGAGACACTGGGAAACCAACCGGTGAGCTTGAGACGAGCTTGGTGAACCTCGGCCTCATTGAAAGGAATTATGCCGAGGCCGAGCTCGCAAATCATGGGCTAAGCCCATATAACTACGTGTCCAATGCGGACTTGGGTGAGGCTCTGCTTCACTGATTTGTGTTCCGTGGTCTTTTTCACTTTTACTGATATATATACATTTTTTTTTATAGTGGATGCTCAATCTATCCAGGCCGCTCTTCAGAACAAGAACAAGAGGAAGAGGCAGAAGGCCTCTGCTTCGGTGGTGGAGAAGACGACCTCGGCGACGTCGTCGGAAAGGACAACCGACCTTGGGAGGTCGGTGTCCGTGAGTTCGCAGTTGGACGCTCCCGTCCGAAGCTCTTCTCCACTGCAGTTGGTGGGCCAACGACCTCGACGAACTTTACTTTCGGTGGATGACGAAGTGACGATCGTCGAGAGCGGCCTGACCTCGGGCCAAGGACATGCACGGGAGATGTCATTCCCCGAGGTAAGCGTAAAACTGGAGTATTTGTATATGGTGATTGTACCCTCTAATAATATTCTGTCCTTTGGTTTTGTCATTTAGGAAGCCGAGGTGGCTTTGGACGGGTTGCGAGGCTTGGCAAACTTCATCACAAGTGGAGTTGCCAAGTTCCAGAGAAAGACTGCCGAGGTCGCGGCAGTGGAAGATCGGCTAATGGCTAAGATCTCTGTCGCCGAAGCCGCATCACAGGCAGCAGCGGACAGGGAGGCGAAGAAGAAGGCTGCCGAGCTCGAGGCAGAAGTGGGTCGGCTGAGGACCCAAGTTGCCGGGGTGGTAGCTAGACAGGGAGGCGTGTTCTGCGCGTTGGTGGAACGAGTCGTCCGGTCCACGCACTTCTCTCGGATGGCTGTTCAGCTGGTGAGTGCCATGAGCACCCCGGTTGTCTCAGCGGTGATCGACGATATCGCCAAGGACATCCCGGACTTGGACAAAACCAAGTACGGGTATGCTACCATGACGGAGGAGGAGACACTGTGTGACTTTGCCGAGGTACTTCTGAAGTACACCTCTTCAATTCCGGTTGTCGAGCAGCTCTCCGCACAGAGGAGCCTGCTCAACGAAGATGCCATTCGGCGATGTCCCGTTGACAGGTATGAACTCCTGGAGACGGTCATTGCCGATTTGCTGAAGATGCCGGTTGAGGAGGGGACCACCGAGGTGCCAGCCCGCGATGACCCAGAGGAGCCTGAAGCCGAACCAGAGGTCGGCCTAGAAGGAGAAAATCGTGATGGAGTCAACTGACACTTTTCACGATTTTTTTACTTCTTTTCCTCTATTTTTTTTTGTGTAGCCTTGTACTTTGTCACCATTAGGGTGGCGTTTTATTTGCCGTGTTCGGCTATAAATAAAAAGGCTTTCTGTTGAAACTTTCTTGTATTTATTTCTTGTAGTTTGCTCCCGAATTTTTCGATGCTTCTCACTTCATGAAGGAAATTTCCGAGCTTCGCCGAGCTATAGAAGTAGCCGAGCACAATGCTTCGAACTGGAAAAAGCAAGCAGATAACATTGAGGTCGAAGCTGAAGTGAAACTCCGAACTGCTCAGGAAAAGCTTGACGAAGTGCATGCGAAGTATCTGGAGCTCGATGACAAGTACCAGCAAGCTTTGGACGACATCAAAACTTGCAAGGAGATTGTCGCGGAGCATACGGAGTACGAGGCTATTGTTCACCGAGCTGGAGGATCCACCATTTCTGAAACCTACAGTAAAGTCAAGGAACTTCAGGCTCAGTGCCGAAGCTATAAGGATCAATATGGGAAGGATTCCTAGCAGGTTCGGGGTGAATTTGAAGAACTCCTCCGTGTGGCCAGCATCTACGAGACAGTCCTTGCTCGCTTTCCGAAGTTGAAGCGACGTATTATGTCAGAGCCTGAGTTTTCGACTTCGGTTACCCCTGATTCGGATCCGAGGTTACTTGACCGTACTTCCAGAGAGTTCTTGGAAGGGGAATCTTCGAGGTCTGTCAACCCTGATCCTAGGATCGTCACACGCTATTCTCAAGAAATTTACAGTCAAGAGCGGCGGTTGGCATCTGGACGAGGTCGGGGTCAAGCGAGCCAAAATGTTCGAGGTAGAGGTCGAAGTTCAGCTCCTGGACGAGGTAGAGGCAGGCTTAGTGTTGACGATATTTTAAACTTTAACTCTGGCAGAGATTTTGCTAGAGATTGACTCAGTTTTAGTCAGCCAAAACCTCCGGGTTCCTCGTCTTCTTAATGTAATAATTGTACATTTTTTTTCCATTCAAACAAAACGGAAAATTTTGCACGTGTTTAAGCTTTCAATCTTTGTCTTTAACTAAGGTAGATTCCCTTATTTTAAACAAAGGCAGCTTTCACGTAGCCACTTCGTCGGATGATGAAGTTTTGGCTTTTAGTTAGCCATTCCATCCGAAGACGGAGTTTTGGCTTTCAGTTAGCCACTTCGTCCGAAGATGAAGTTTTGGCTTTCAGTTAGCCACTTCGTCCGAAGACGAAGTTTTGACTTTCATGTTCCTTATTTGTTGAATTTATCGACAGGGGTGGTCCCCTTACGCACGTTTAGGTGTTACTCCGAAGCGGAGTTTATTTGTGTATCCTCGTCAGGATTTTAAATTCGAGATACTTAATATAAACGAGAGAGAGACGTGCAAAATGCATGCAAATTATTTAAGCAAGTAAGTGAAAACTAAAAATTTTAATTGAATGAAGTCAAAATAAGACAAAATTTACCAAGACGACCCGATTCCTACGACCTAAATGAACTTGAACATTACTCTCTATTTATACAAAGTACCTTTTTAAGTGAGTAATGTGCCATGTACGGGGTATGGGCTCACCAGATAGGTGGGCGAGCTTGTACGACCCTTTTCCGAGGACTTCTTGAACTCGGTATGGTCCTTCCCAGGTGGCTTCTAATTTGCCGAGCTTCTCCGCCTTACTGACCTCGTTATTCCGAAGTACGAAGTCGCCTACTTGGAGCTGCTGATGCTTCACCCGGCTGTTATAATACCGAGCTACTTGCTGTTTGTATCGAGCTTCTTGTATGTAGTCTTGTTCCCATTTTTCTTCTAGCAAATCTAAGTTAGTTCGAAGTCTGTCTTTGTTGTCTTGGGCTGCGAAGTTAAGCATTCGGGGGCTCGGTAAACTGATCTCTACCGGGATCACCGCTTCGGTTCCATACACCAAGCTGTATGGTGTTTCACCGTGTGATGTCCGCGGGGTGGTTCGGTACGACCATAGGACTTGGGGTAAGTTCGCTGCCCAGTCTCCTTTGGCCTTATCGAGCCGGGTTTTTAACCCTTTGACTATCGTTCGGTTCGTAACCTCGGTTTGACCATTCGCTTGAGGATGGGCTACCGAGGTAAACTTCTGTTGGATGTGGAGTTCGTCACACCATTCTTTGAACGTCCTGTCTGTGAACTGGGTTCCATTATCTAAGACGAGGACGTGAGGTATGCCGAAGCGACAAACTATGTTCTTCCAAACGAAGTTTAGGGTGTTTTTACTTGTGATCCGCGCCAATGGTTCGGCTTCGATCCACTTCGTAAAGTAGTCGATGGCTACAATGAGGAACTGTAGTTGGCCGGGAGCTTTTTCGAACGGGCCGACGATGTCAATTCCCCATTGCATGAACGGCCAAGGGCTTTGCATGCTGGCCAGTTCGGTCTGTGGCAATTTCGGAACCGTCGCATGGATTTGGCACTGCGGACACTGCTTGACGAGGTCGGTAGCGTCTTGAAACATGGTGGGCCAATAGTACCCCCACCTCATGACCTTTTTGGACAGGGCGCGGGCTCCGATGTGACTGCCGCAGGAGCCTTCATGGACTTCGCGCAGTGCGTAGTTCGCTTGGTTGGGCCCCACACATCTTAGGAGAGGTTGGAGGTAGGATTTTCTATACAACATTCCCTGTTCCAGGACGTACTTCGTGGATCTAGCCAGGAGCTTCCTAGCCTCGGCCTTATCGGTTGGGAGTTCGCCATATCCTAAGTAGTTGCGAAGTGGAGTCATCCAGTTCGGTCCATCTTCGTTTACTACATTAACTTCGGCATCATCAATGCTTTGGAGCTGTACTTCTTCCACCGGAGGGATCGTTGATGATGATGCGAGTTTGCTTAGTGCGTCAGCTCGCCCATTATCTCCTCTTGGGATTCGCACCAACTCGAAGTACGAGAAACTTTATTGTAGGATCTTGGCCTTATGGATGTATTTCTTCATTTGTTCTCCTTTGGTCTCGTATTTGCCTAGTATATGGTTCACTATGACTTAGGAGTCGCTATGAATTTGAATGGCCCTTACTTGGAGAGCTTGGGCCAGACGAAGTCCAGCGATTAGAGCTTCGTACTCCACTTCGTTATTTGTGGTCGGGAAGTTGAACCGGAGTGCGTGGGTGGTCTCCTTTCCTTCCGGGCTGATGAGTAAGACCCCGGCTCCGCTTCCTTTGTTGCCTGATGCCCCATCCACGTAGACCTTCCAACAGTCTTGCGGCGGTGGCTTCGGTGCCTCGGCCTTTGATTTATCCTTAGTAGGTTCAACGGATTGCTGTGCGTCTGTGAACTTGGCTTCTACTAGGAAATCAGCCAAGGCTTGCCCTTTAATGGCTTGGCGAGGTACAAAGAAAATCACGTGCTCGCCGAGTTCTACAGCCCATTTAGCGATTCGCCCAGACGCTTCTGGTTTTGTAAGCACTTGCCGAAGTGGGAGGTCGGTCAGCACTTATATCTGATGTGCGTGGAAATACAGTCGGAGTCTCCTTCCTGCATTCACCAATGCAAGTGCGACCTTTTCCAAAGGTTGATATCTCGTCTCCGGCCCTTTTAGGGCTCGGCTTATGAAATAGACGGGTAGCTGATGATGTTTTTCTTCTCGCACCAGGACTGCACTGATTGCCTCGTCCGAAGCGGTGAGGTATAGGGAGAGGACCTCACCCTCTTTTGGTACAGATAATGTAGGGAGATTTGCGAGGTACTTCTTCAAGCCATCGAAAGCTCCCCTGTGCTCGTCGTTCCATTCGAAGTTCGGCGCCTTCTTTAGTATCTTGAGGAATGGGAGTTGCTTTTCGGCGGCCTTAGATAGGAAACGACTTAGGGCGGCTAGGCAGCCCGTCAGTTTGTGCACGTCATGGATTGACTTCGGCACTTGCATTTCTTGGATGGCTCGGACTTTTGATGGGTTGGCTTTTAACCCTTCGCGTGAAACCCAACACCCTAGAAATTTTCCAGATCGGACCATAAAAGTACACTTTTCTGGGTTTAATTTTAGATTCACTTTACGAAGTAGGCTAAAAATAATTTTAAGGTCGTTTACACAAGTGGCGATTTCCTTGCTCTTTACGACTATGTCGTCTACATACACTTCGACAATACTACCGATGTGGGCTTTAAAAATCTTGTTGACCATCCTTTGGTATGTAGCTCCAGCATTTTTCAATCCGAAGGGCATCTTTTTGTATGCGTAGACGCCGAAGTCTGTGACGAAGGCGGTCTTCGGCGCGTCCTCGACGTTCATGAGGACTTGGTGGTATCCCTTGTATAGGTCCAAGAAGCTGAACACCTTGTGGCCAACAAGAGCTTCGACCTTCTTATCAATGTTGGGTAGGGGGTAGCAGTCTTTTGGGCAGTGCTTATTAAGGTCAGTGTAATCAATATACATCCGCCACCCGCCTCCTTGCTTTTTCACCATCACGGGGTTGGCCAACCAGGTCGGATATTTTACTTCGAATAAAATATCGGCCTTTTGCAGTTGCCGAACCTCGTCATGGATCACTTAATTTCTTTCAGCTGCGAAGGCTCGCTGCTTCTGCCGAACTGGTTTCACCTCAGGATCGATGTTGAGGTGATGAGTGATGACGCTTGGTGCCACCCCGGTCATGTCTAGCGGCGACCAAGCGAAGACATCTCTATATTCCCGAAGTAGCCAGATAAGTTGACTTCGGAGCTCGTTTTTGCCGACGACCCTACTTTGACGACCTTGGCAGGGTCATCTTCGTACAATGCGACGTCTTCTACCGGCTCGACGGATGGAGGCGACGTCGGCTCCACCTCTTCGGGTTTCTGTAGTTGCTATGCTTGGGGGTGTTGATTCCTAACACCTCGGAGTGCGACCTGCATGCACTCCTTAGCCTGTTGCTGGTTTCCCCGAAGCATGATCACTCCGTTTCTAGACGAAATTTTAATCGTCAGGTGGTAGGCCGAGCAGATCGCCTTCGTCGCTATTAGCCAATCCCTTCCTAAGATGATGTTATAGGGGGAACTGGCTTTTACGACGAAGAAGTGGATTATCTTCGTAGTGGACAACAGGCTCTTTCCAACTGTCACGGGCAGTGAAATTATGCCTTCCATCGTCGTCTCTTGTTGCATAAAGTTCTTTAGCGGCATGGGTGCTGGCCTTAGACGTGCTTCTTCGATATCGAGCTTATCGAAGCAGTCTTTAAAGAGCACACTCACAGAGGCTCCACTATCAATAAATACGCAGTAGACCAATTTGTTGGCCACCACGGCCTCGATTATGGTGGCATCTTGATGAGGTACCGCATGGGGAACTGGGTCATCGCTGGAAAAGGTGACGACCTCGTCCCTCTTGAACCTTTTTTGGGTAGGTTCTTCCCGCTGTTGACTTCGGGCCTCGGCTTTCAACGATGACCTCGTCGTGCCTTCGGGCAGTCCGGTGATGGCAGTGATGACTGCATCATATTGAGGCTGATCTTCATCCTCATCCTTGTCATCGTGCTTTGGCCTTTTGTCGTTTTGGGGGGCACAGTTATTGCCTCCCCTATTTTTCTTTCTCTTGCCCTTCCCTTGAGGTCGGGCCTCTCTCTGGTCGCGACTTTGGTACAGTTTAAGGGTACCGTCGCGTACCATGTGCTCTATGTCCGAGGCGAGGTCCCTGCAGTCTTCAGTTTCGTGACCGTAGTCATTATGGAGCTTGCAGTATTTCTCCTTGGATCGGCGTTTCGACCCACCTCGGGATAAGGACGGTGGCTTCTCGAACAAGTTTGTGTGAAGCTCGTATATTTCGTCCCTAGATTTTGTCAGTGGTGTATACTGACTTCGGTCTTGGTTGGGCCGAGGTCCTAAGCGGGACTCGAGGGGTCCTCGCTGTAACCTTTCGAGGGCACTTTGGTGGCCTTGCCCATGGTCGGTGCGCTCCTCTTTTTTCCTCTTATCGTTGTTTTCGGGCCGATCTACTGCCCGCTTTTTCCGATCAGCCTCATCCGCCTCCGCGAATGTATCGACAATCCTCCATAGCTGCCTGGAGGTTGTTGGGCGTGCCTTTACGAGCTCTCTGAAGAGAGTTCCGGACTGAATGGCATTTTGGAACGCCGAGATAAGCATGTCGTCGGAGAGACGATCGACTTTAAGGCTCTCGTTATAAAAATGGGCCAGAAAATCACTGATCGTTTCTCCCCGCCCCTGCCTTAAGGTTAGGAGCTGGGCTGGGCTGATCTTCGCCTCGGCTTTTTGAAAGAAGCGACGCTCAAAGGCGTCAAGTAGGTCGACATACGACCCTATGCTGCCATTAGGGAGACTATCAAACCAGCTCCTAGCGTTGTCCACGAGCAGCTCGGGGAAGACTTTACACATGTAAACGTCTTCGGCCAGTCCCTGGTTCATCATGTTGTGTTGGAACTGGGATAGAAAGTTGCTGGGGTCTTGTGACCCGTTGTAAGGCGGGATAAGAGGTACTCTATACGTCGACGGGAGGGGAGTATAGAGTATCCTATTAGTGAAGGGAGTCGAGATTCGACCGTAGATGGTGAATCTTCCCTGGTAGGCGTTTCCTTCGTCACGCCGAGGTGGAATGGCATTCTGACGAGGTGACGTTGATCCGCGCCGAGGTAAAGCGCGGTCGTTCCCACGGCGATTGTATAGTCACCTTCGGGGAAGTTCGGCCTCCCTGTCTCCAACGATCTGGAAACTTAGGGATCGCCTTTGTGATGGTTCGACTCAGTCTTCTCTGTTTTGACTTTGTCGTCGATGTTGATCGATGAACTTACGAAAGTCCTGCTCGTGGAGGTCCAGGTACGCCTTCAGTGCGTCTCCAAGCTCGGGTTGGAGTTCGGCGTTGCCGCGTCGGCTGCCACCCTGATCGGGCCCGCCGCTGCTAGCTGAATCTCCAGACGGGACATCTTCCAGATGGCCTTCAGGAGTTCGGCGAATATGCTGTTGGTCACGTCGGATTTGGGAAGCAATTTTCTGAGCTTGACTAACGTCACCCTCTTCCTCGTTGGCTGGCGTGTAAGGCGGATTGGTGAAGGGGTCAGCTCGTTTCTGTTTTGCTTTGGCGGCAGCGGCGGCAGCAGCAGTGGTGGCGGAGCGGGTTGGTCTCACCATCGTATCTTCACTCAAAACGTGCTGATCGGTTTCACAAAAGAGAATGCTTCATTTCCCACAGACGGCGCCAATGATCGATCGTGGATTTTAGAGTGTTTTCGTGATAGTGAGATTTGCAGAAAACTAAGAACACGAGAATTTACATGGTTCGATCTTTGGGTAGATCTACGTCCACGGAGGAAAAATGAGATTGTTTGTATTTGAAGTATTTCAAGCCAGCTATTACCGTCCCTCCCCCTTGTCTTACAAAATGACTCTATTTATAGAGAATTGAGGTCAGGGGTGGTTGAGAGATCGTGGGTGCTGTCGTCCGTACTCTGACCGCCGGGGGTGGTTGGCTGAATTTCTTGACTTCTGCTATTGGGCTTCATCCTGGATTGGGCTGGGGAAATTAGGAATGGGCCGAGCTGATCCGGGCCACTGGGCCACATCCTATCATTCACCAATAAGAATATAAGGAACAAAAGCACTTTCTCCTACCTAAACTCAGTGCATGCTACAATAAAAATTCAAATAAACTACCGCCATGCACTCTACACATATAAGAACCGCCGTAATCTCCTATCTTTTTGCCCACAAATTGCGAGCATCACCTTCCCTTGGTACACCACCTCCTCAATCTCCATTCTTTTACCTGCCATACGCCGGGCATTTCTTTCTCTCCATAGCAGGTAAATAGCAACAGTAAAGGCACATCTATACATACTTTGTATACCACTCTTCGACCTGCATTGTGTAAGTAGGAACTCTCTCTCAGCACTCCAGCCTTGTCGATTTCTACTTATTCCACAACCCGTTGTCAATAGTTCCCAAACCTCTCCTGTAAAATCACATGCAAAGAACATGTGCTTCGTGCTTTCTGTATCTTGTCCACAGAAGCAACATATACTATCCACCTGTACCCCAATTTTCTGTAAATATGCACACGTAGCAAGACCATTGTGCATGAGAAGCCAGCTGATAAAGATTGTTTTGGGTGGTGCTGCATTATGACTCATCAGTTTTCTCCAACCTACACTAGGCAACTCTCCCAACATTGCTAAATAGGCTCTTCGAATGGAGAACTTTGAGTTACCTGTGATCTCATCATGATTAATATATCTCCTTGCTTCCAAGATCTTCTTAATCATCCATGAGCATTGACCTGGGATGGGCATTGTTCTGACATCTCTATCCTTGATATAGAATTCATGAACCCACTTTATCCAACTAGAATCTTTCTTCTTGTGTATGTTCCAGTACATTTTACCAATGCCTGCTGCATTCCATACTCGTAGATTCACAATTCCTAGACCCCCAGCTGCTTGAGGAAGGCTCACTTTGTCCCATGCTACTAGAGCTCTTCGAGATATTGCAGATTTTCCTGTCCACAGAAAAGTGCGACATGCAGTTTGGATGAGTTTGATCACCTTCTGTGGAAGTATAAAAATTTGGCTCCAGTAGGCCTGAATACCAAATAGGACTGATCGAATCAGCTGCACCCGGCCTGCATAAGATAACAACTTTGAAGACCAACAATCGATTCTCCCAACAATCTTCTTCACCAAAGGTATACGCTGCATTACAGTCAGTTTTTTAGAGGATAAAGGCACCCCTAAATATTTGAAAGGTAATTGCCCTTGACTCATTCCAGTTATCTGCAGAATATCAGTCACCACCTCCTCTCTTACACCCCCAAAATATATACAACTTTTTAGCTGGTTCATCTTCAAACCCAATGCGTTAGAGAACTTCATAAAAGCCTTCATCAGCTGCTGAACAGATCTGCTATCTCCCTTGCTGAACATAAGCAAATCATCTACAAAGCACAAGTGGATTAGGTTAATCCTTTTACATTTAGAGTGAAAGTGAAACAACCTATCTCCTCTCAATTCCACAAAACACCTGTTGAGATACTCCATACAAATAACAAATAGATAGGGAGAGATTGGATCTCCTTGTCTCAAACCCTTTCTAGCTGTAAATGGTTCAGTTAGTTCTCCATTAATACTTATATTGTAAGCAACTCCAGTAAGTGATTGGAAAAAACATATGCAAAGAATCGGATACAATGACATAACATGGTTAAACCATTCCCACTCTCTAGAAATTGAAATCTTCACTACCACCTTCATTTTCATAGAATATAGCAACGTCTGGAGAAGACATCAATACAAAGCATTAAACTTTGATAAGTAGCATTCAAATCATGATCTCAATTGCCCGCTGTCATACTACCGCAGCTAATTTCAATTCACAATAATAATCACACAAGTCTGGAGATGGAAAGGCGTAGTAATGCCATAATCAGACACGGCCAGGAAATATGCAACTGCAAAATACAAACTTCTATTCTACCACATTGTATATCACAAAAAAAAACACACGATTATATCCTCTGTTTGAAAAGGCAAAACAATCTCTACGCGTACAATTGCTACAAACTGAGATGATTCAGCAAAACAAAACAAAACAAAACAGGAAGAAAAATTGTTTCAAGTATGGTATTCCAAGTGGGAAACAAATAGCTACCTTGCCTTCTGGGCGAAATAGGGTTGAATGATACCATTCATGTCCAAATACAAATTAGGGAAAAGGTATTTATGGAAGAGCAAAAACCCCCTAACCTTTGTTTGGGTGCAAAAAACACCTCCACCCTCATTTTGAAGTGCATTTCACCCATGCAACTAACAGCCATGTTAATGCCGTCCTCTTCCATGAATTTACTTCATTTTTTTATTTCTTTTCTTTTCTTTTAATTTTGTGGGCCCCATAAATCAAATAAGCGGGAATGGGAATAAGGAATGACATATTTACACTTCATCTTCACTTGCAGAAAAGAAACCCTTCTTCCTCAAGAATTGTACACAAAAATCTCTTGCGGAGGTCTCGACAGCATGAGCGTGGTCTGATTCTAAAGGCTAGTGAGCTTCGGAAGAAACCTCTTCTTCTTTCACCCAAGGTTAGTAAAAATTACTCCAACTCATTCTCACCTTGCTATTTCATAGTTAGTTTTGATAATCAAAGTAGATATAGAATCTGATTTCTATTTTTTATTGTATAATTTTTTTTTCAATTAATGAAACGTGACTGTTGTTCATTCGTCTTCCGGCATGTCCAAAAATACAGAATTTTGGTGTCATTTTGGTGGATATTGGAGGAAAAATAAAAGATGGTGTTATGATGGTTGGGATATGGATATTGTGAAAGATCATGTTGATCGAATGACTTATGACCGTATTGTGAAACACTTTTCTGAGTTAGGGTTCTCAAATCCAAAAAATATATATGTTCATGATCCTGAGAAAATTACCGAAGAGGGTTTGTATCTTATTAAGGATGCAGAGTCTTGTAGAAAAGTCCTACAGTATATGGATATACTTGAATATGAAAAAATGAACTTTTTATTGATCATGGTATTATGCCTATGCCTGACATTAATTCTTGCCAGTTGTTTGTTGATAGTAACGAGAGGGAAAATTGTAAGATTGGAATGAATTCATGGGTTGTGGATGTTGAGGGTTTGATCTTCGAAAGTGGAGATCATAGGGTAGAAATTAATACAGAAGGTGATATGGGATTGGTTTCTGGAGACCACAGCGAAAGAATGGGGGAGGGACCAAATGTATAGGAAAATGAAATGGTGGATGATTATCACATAGAAGATGACAGTGGTGGAATTAACATATGGGATAATGAGGAAATAAACTTTGTAGAAGTTCCTACACAAAGCATTCGATCTAATATACAAGAGAATGTATGTCAGCCCTATTGGTTATGCTAGTGAAGTAGAGAATGATAGTGAGTTTGATGAGGAGGATGATAGTGATAGTGAAACAAGGGTAGGGCTGACATTTGCTAATGCACAAGAGGCAAGAGATGCAATCAATGAGTATGGTGTAAAGTACAGGCTGACATTAGAATCAGACCACGCTCATGCCGTCGAGACCTCTATTAGATTTGCAGAAACAAACATAAAGAACTCAAAGAACTGAGCTGAAAATGAAGACGACAATCAGTTCATCTGAAAAATCCGTACATGCAAGGTTACGCACTGTTTCTATTTAAAGGGAACAACTGCCAACAAAAATTAACCTAGTACACGTGGCTACATTCTACTGATCCACATGTATGCTTACTAGGCTAGAAAATAAAGAACAAAACGTGAAAGGAAATAACAACTTTATCTAATCCGAGCTCCTCTTCTTCATGCCGAACTGACGAAGCCGAACTGCCAAAGCTGAACTGATGAACTCTTCTTCTAATCCGAGCTCCTCTTCTTCATGCCGAACTGACGAAGCTGAATTGCCGAAGCCGAACTGTTGAACTCTTCTTCTAATCCGAGCTCCTCTTCTTCATGCCGAACTGACAAAGCCGAACTGATGAACTCTTCTTTACAACCTCCGCAAGAGATTTTTGTGTACAATTCTTGAGGAAGAAGGGTTTCCTTTCTGCAAGTGAAGATGAAATGTAAATATGTCGTTCCTTATTCCCATTCCCGCTTATTTGATTTATGGGGCCCACAAAATTAAAAGAAATAAAAAGAAATAAAAAATTGAAGTAAATTTGTGGAAGAGGACGGCGTTAACATGACTGTTAGTTGCATGGGTGAAATGCACTTCAAAATGAGGGTGTAGGTGTTTTTTGCACCCAAACAAAGGTTATGGGGGTTTTTGCTCTTCCATAAATACCTTAAGGGGGTATTTGCACCTTTTCCCTACAAATTATCGAACTCAATGCAATTAGACACTGCTCAACTCCAGCTGCGGCGGAGGTTTTTCTTAGTGATTGTTGCTTCCTTCAACACTTCATTCAAATGACAAATCTATGTATATATATAAGGAAATGACTTATTTGAAATTGAAAATATAATAATTATTCTAAATTCAAATTTGAAATTTAAAATAGTAATAATGATTTTGAAAATGGTGCCTAAAAAGTGTTGTAACTGCAAATGACTGCATAAGTAAAAAAGCCAACAAAAGTAGTTCGAATCTCTAGAGCAGAAATTAAGATGAAAATTTAATTAATAAAAAAATTAAAGATAAAATGGGTGGGAAGCTCATGTTGCTAATTGAAATTTAATTGATGCAGCAGCAACATCCAAATAATACCATGCACTTTACTATACTAAATATGATAATAAAATAAATTTTTTGAAATGCCAATAATAAGTAGTTATATGTATTCCAGATGAGAAAAATCAGAAAATTAATTTACCACGGTATATTTAGTTTATCGAAATAGCGCATTTTCCTTGTTCCGCTCGATTTCATCTTATGATGAGATAAATAGATAATAAAAGAGACAATAATTAAACTACCTATTCTCACTTAAGGAATACAATATATACGAGAGATATAAGAATGTACAAAATATACTCATATTTTGAAAGAGAGGACTAAAATGCCCCTCATTTTCTCTATCCCCATATGCTCTTGTCTCGTCTATTTCCTCTCTCATCTTTCCTCCTTTATTCTCTCGTATTTTTCAAATTTTTTTTTGTTTTTTTGCTGAATTGTTTTTCTTTTTATTTTTTATTTTATTTTTTTCTATTTATGTTTTACTAATATGTCTTATTTTTTTTTTTTCCTTTTCTTTCCTTTTTTCTTCAATTTTTTTTCTTTTTCTTTTTCTCTCATTTCCGTTGCTCTTTTAGTTTAGTTTAGTTTAGTTTTTTTTTCCACTGTAAGTGGGTTTCGAATGAAACCATCAGGTTTTGTATAGTTGGTAAGATATCGATAAAATCTTGTCATTCATGGTAAGATAGTTGGCAAGATGTCGATAACGTCTTGCCAAGTTATATGCAAAGAACGCAAGAACATGAGATTATGTGACCTTCATGTGAAAGACGATACAAAGAAGGCAAGTAATGAAGATATTTTTACCATTCACGTTTAAATATTTGGTAAGTTATTGAAGAAATCTTACCAAAATTATTTGCAGCTATCAAATCCTTACCACCTATGTGTACTAGACATAGCATGAGCAAGTAATTGCAAAGCAGGAAAAACACAAAGTAATACTCAAATGTAATAAAAATATTGTCGGGCATCGGATTTGTCATTCCAAAAAATACACATAAGTATTTAACAAAAAACTTGAATAGTTGGTATTTCATAGCTTTTACTTACTAATGTCAAAAATGGTGAAACTCTTACTTATTGATGTCAATAAATGGTTAACTTCTTGCTTTGATAAGACAAGAAATGTGGTAATGTAACTACCATTAACTGCAGAAAAGACGATGCAAGAAATTACACCATTTCTTACCTACTGATGGTAAGAAATTGTTAGTTACTTGCCCGCAGTAGGCAAAAAATATGGTGATTTCTTAGATTAATTCAATTTCAACATAATAAATTCAATTTCTTATCAATTATTTCACATTCTAAATTCGCAACAAAACAACAAATCAAAACTCACAAACACAATCAGCACACCCTAGAATAAACAATGAAGACGGAAGCAATATAATATCATTCTCCAGCAGCCACAATATTATTATTACTACCAACAAAAATAATAAACTAGCAATTTTATCTTTGAGAACCACCAAATTATGTGGCTTCAATATAATTACCACCAACAAAAATAAAAATAATAAAATTGAGAAACACCAAATCATGGTCTCGTCCAGCAGTCGGCAAAAAATGGTAAAACTTTTATTTACTGATGGCAAAAAATGGTTAACTTCTTGTATTGATAAGACAAGAAATGAGGTAATATAACTACCATTAATTGGGGAAAAAACAAGGCAAGAAATTACACGATTTCTTACATACTGATGGTAAGAAATCGTTAATTACTTGCCTGCAGAAGACAATAAATGGGGTGATTTCTTAGATTACAGACGAATAAATAGACCCACAAATTTAATCATACTTGCAAAAAGATGAACAAATGAATTCCAGCGATTACAACTCTACTTCAAAATCCCACAAATAATAATAAAATACTATTTACATAAAACATACAATGAACTTATCTCAAGTATGAGATAATCACCAACAATTATATTCCAAGAAGAAAAAGGAAAAGAAAAATTGAAAATCCATAACAATAAAATCAAAAAAAAAAAAAAAAAAAAAAAAAAAACAAACAATCCAATCCATGAATAAGAAAAAGCAAAATGGGACAATGAATATATACAACCAATAATTACATAGCGGAAAAGAATGCATTTCAACAATAATGAAACAAATCCCACTATTAAATAAAGTTATTCATGAAAATAAATTACTATTATCATATGTTTCAAGCCAACGCAGAAGCACGCCCATGAATCTAGCCGCACTTCAGATTTTTCCCCACCCAAAACTCGTCCACCGTCCGCCATTATCGTCGCCGCCGCCGCCATCGTCACCCACTGCACCATTCAAGTCAAGCTCCGACGCCACAACCGCCTTACCCCCTTCAAATTTATTGAAGAATGATGCATTTCTCTAGAATATCCCAAACAATTCCATAAGTATCTAGAATAGATTATTAAATGTAGAATCTAGATAATTCTCTTAGATATTTTTAGTAGATAATTCTAGATTCTTAGATTTAATAATGAGGATCTAGAATGATCCATCATCACCTATAAATAGAGGTGTTAGGATCCATTTGTAAACCAATCCAAAATCTAAACATTCTAGCAATACAATCTACATCCTTTTGGAGAGAAGTGCTTCCCTCTAAATTTCTTCTACATTCCACACACTATTCCACACAATACACTCCCTAAAATACTAAGTTTCCTTCTACACCACTTCACTACCATTACTCTCTACATCATAAATATCTATAAATACTTTCCATTTTCTAACAAGTGGTATCAGAGCCTGTTCGATCATTAACGGGCGTTATGGCGTTAACAAACTTCTCGGTATCAACTCCAATATTCAATGGAGAAAACTACGACTATTGGAGTGTTCGTATGAAGACTTGCCTAGAGTCTTATGATCTCTGGGATGTTGTTGAAGAAGGCGTCACCATGCCGGAAGGAGATACTGACAAGACATCATCTCCTGAGGTACGTAAGGTATTAAAGCAACAAAATGCTAAGGCCCTTTATCTTCTTCAACAATCTGTTGTCGATACTATTCTTTCAAGAATAATTCGGGCTACTACTGCAAAAGAAGCTTGGAATATCCTTAAGGAGGAATTCCAAGGGAGTGCCAAGGTACGTACGATTAAACTACAATCTTTAAGAAGGAAGCTTGAAAATTTGAAGATGAAAGACTCCGAGACTGCAAAAGATTATTTCTCTAGAATTATGGAAATAATCAACCAAATGAAATCATTTGGAGAAAATATCTCTGATGAGAGAGTTATCCAAAAAGTCTTGATCACTCTCACGGAGAAATACGACCCAATAGTAGCCGCCATTGAAGAATCGAAGGATCTATCAACGATGTCCATCGCTGAATTGATGGGGTCTCTAGAAGCACATGAGCAAAGACTGAGTAGGCGCCATGAAAGCTCACTTGAAAGCGCTTTTCAGTCCAAGCTCAACGTCAAGAAAAATAATTCAAGAAATGGCGGGAACTTTCAAAATCACAACAAAGAAGGAAGCTCCAACAACATGGAGAGAAGAGGAAAGTTTCCACCATGCGGTACGTGCAAGAAAACAAACCACTTGGAGAAGGATTGCTTCCATCGAGGAAAGCCGCGATGCAAAAACTGCAAGAGGTTCGGGCATGAAGAAAAAGATTGCAGAAACAGAAGGAACCACCAGGCCAACTACTCTGAAAATCAACGGGAGAAGGAGTGTTTATTCTACGCTAGCCACTCTGCAACGGAAGTAAAAGAAGAAGAATGGTTCATCGACAGCGGATGCAGCAACCACATGACATCCAACGAGACTATCTTCCGTGATCTAGACACTTCTATCAAGTCAAAAGTCAAGATGGGAAATGGAGAGCTTGCGGAGACAAAAGGGAAAGGTACCATTGTCATAGAAACAAAGAAAGGTACGCGATTTATTAAAGATGTTATCCTCGTTCCGCATCTTGCACAAAATCTATTAAGCGTTGGCCAGATGATGGAAAATGGATATGCCCTCCATTTTGAGAAAAATTCATGTCGAATTTACGACATGAAAAATAATCAAGATATTGCAGAAGTAAAAATGGGAAATAATAGAAATTTTCCCATGGTATGACAATATCCACAAAAGGCAATGCTAGCCCAAATGGATGATACAAGCCTATGGCATCGAAAATTCGGGCATTTCAACCTATATGCGCTGAGGCTACTTCATCATAAAAATATGATGAGAGATATGCCTCTTCTAAATGAAAAAGATGGTGTCTGCGAAGGATGTATGTCTGGGAAGCAACATCGATAACCATTTCCATCAAAGAAGACATGGCGAGCCAAGGAGATATTGGAGCTTGTCCATACCGACGTTTGCGGGCCCATGAGGACACCTTCACTAAATCAAAATAGGTACTTCATCCTCTTCATTGATGATTATTCTAGAATGACTTGGGTATATTTTCTCCGAGAGAAGACGGAAGTCTTTGGAATCTTCAAGAGATTCAAGAACTTCGTGGAGAAACAAAGTGGTCATAAAATCAAGAAGCTAAGAAGTGATTGAGGTACCGAGTACAACTCAAAAGAGTTCGACAAGTTCTGTGAAGATGAAGGTGTTGAGCATCAACTCACTGTGGCCTACACTCCACAACAAAATGAAGTGTCAGAAAGAAAGAACCGGACGGTCATGGAGATGGCGAGATCCATGCTAGCAGAGAAAGGATTGCCAAAGAAATTCTGGGCAGAGGCAGTCTATACATCAGTCTACCTGCTCAACCGATGTCCAACAAAGGCCGTGCTAAACAAGACACCAATTGAAGCTTGGTCAGAACAAAAGCCTTCAGCCAAACACTTGAGGGTTTTCGGAAGTATCTGCTACATCCATATTCCCTCAGTCAAAAGACATAAACTGGAGAACAAGACGGAGAAGGGTATCTTTCTCGGCTACAGCTCCAAATCCAAGGGATATAGAATCTACAATCTCGAGACTAAGAAACTCGTGACAAGTCGAGATGTGGAGATCGACGAACAAGCTTCCTGGAATTGGGAGAAAGAAAGTGTCGAAATGAGGACAATAACGACACACCTCGAAGAAATTCCAAGACTGGAGGAACAAGATCAACAAAGTCCCATGCCGACACCAAGAGCCTCACGAGAAGAAGATACCTCAAATGATTTCGACTCCTCACCAGAATCTCCACCTCGTCGGGTAAGAACTATAGCCGACTTATATGAATCCACCGATATTTATGAAACATGCAACTTTTGTTCTTTGGAGCCACATAACTACGCAGAAGCATCCAAAGAAAGTTTAGATTAAAGCAATGGAGGAGGAGATAAAAATGATCGAAAAAATGATACTTGGGAGTTAGTGGACCTTCCAAGTGACAAGGAAGTCATTGGAGTCAAATGGGTGTTCAAGACAAAGCTGAATCCTGATGGTTCGATCCAAAAGCACAAGGCGAGACTTGTCGCAAAGGGATATGCTCAAGTACCAGGAGTCGACTACACAGAAACGTTCGCTCCGGTTGCCCGGATGGACACAATTCGAGCACTCATAGCTCTGACAGCTCAGATGAAATGGAAAATCTACCAACTCGACGTCAAATCAGCCTTTCTTAATGGAGATCTGATAGACAAGATATATGTGGAGCAGCCAGAAGGATTCATGAAACAAGAGGGCAAAGTTCTTCGCCTCAAGAAAGCTCTCTATGGGCTCAAACAAGTGCCTCGAGCCTGGTACAACAAGATAGACGAATACTTCACCGGTCAAGGGTTCAGGAGGAGCAAAAATGAGCCTACTCTATACATCAAATCCCAAGGTAAAAGTGACATTCTCATTATCTCTCTCTATGTCGATGACTTAATTGTCACAGGGAGTGACACAAAACTAATCGAGGATTTCAAGAGAGACATGATGAATACCTTTGAGATGACGGACTTGGGATTAATGCACTATTTCCTCAGAATGGAGATAAGCCAAGACGAAGACGGCATCTTCCTATCACAGAGGAAGTATATCGAAGATATGCTGAAGAAGTTCAAGATGCAAGACTGCAAGCCAGTGGTTACACCTCTCGTTCCAAACGAGAAGTTGAAGAAAGAAGAAGGGTCCAAACCGGCAGATGCTACCAACTACAGAAGTTTGATTGGGAGTCTACTATACTTAACGGCATCAAGGCCAGACATCAAGTATGCAACAAGCCTTCTATCCAGATTCATGGAAAGTCCGAAGGAGACTCACTATGGAGCAGCAAAGAGACTTCTTAGATACCTGCAAGGAACGCTTAACTACGACATTTGGTACAAACCAAATTCTGACTTACAACTCATTGGATACAGCGACAGTGATTGGGCTGGATCTCAAAATGATATGAAAAGCACATCAGGCTACGCCTTCAAGCTTGGCTCGGGAATTTTCTCTTGGGGTTCGAAGAAGCAAGACTCCGTTGCACTATCAACAACAGAAGCCGAGTATGTTGCAGCAGCCGAAGCAGCATGTCAAGCTATATGGCTCAGAAGAATACTAGCAGACATGGGAGAACCGCAAGACTCAGCTACAGAGATCTACTGCTATAACAAGTCGGCCATCGCAATAGCTAAGAATCCAGTTCAACACAATCGCACCAAGCATATTGATATCAAGTATCACTTCTTGAGAGATGTTGAAGCGAAGGGACTCATCGAGATGAAGTATTGCCCAACAGAGGAGCAACTAGCGGACATCTTCACCAAGGCACTACCAAGGGACAAATTCCAATTTCTACGAAGAATGCTTGGAGTTACCGACAAATGCATCAAGGAGGAGTATTGAAGAATGCTGCATTTCTCTAGAATATCCCAAACAATTCCATAAGTATCTAGAATAGATTATTAAATGTAGAATCTAGATAATTCTCTTAGATATTTTTAGTAGATAATTCTAGATTCTTAGATTTAATAATGAGGATCTAGAATGATCCATCATCACCTATAAATAGAGGTGTTAGGATCCATTTGTAAACCAATCCAAAATCTAAACATTCTAGCAATACAATCTACATCCTTTTGGAGAGAAGTGTTTCCCTCTAAATTTCTTCTACATTCCACACACTATTCCACACAATACACTCCCTAAAATACTAAGTTTCCTTCTACACCACTTCACTACCATTACTCTCTACATCCTAAATACCTATAAATACTTTCCATTTTCTAACAAATCCCACCAGTCCCCCTCACCCACCCCAAAATCAAACAAATTAGAGAACCCAGTACCATAATAACTTAAATACCATAAAAGCTTAGAGAGAGAGAGAGAGAGAGAGCAAATACCTGTAACATAGCCGAAAGGCAGACCTCCAATACCAGTAACTACAACCACCGCCGTCGCCGCCAGAAGCTTGTTGTGCAGCCGCCGCTGTTTGCGTTAACGCCGCTGCTGCCGCCTAAGCCTTAGTTTTGGTAATCTGGGTTTCCATTGGAGAAGGCGTCACCATCTCCAGTGCATCGGCGATTCCACAAAATGAGATGTGTATAAGAGAGAGAGAGAGAGAGAGAGAGAGAATGGAGAGGAGAAGAGAGAAGAGGGGCGAGTAGGATCCTACATGGAAGGCCAATGCCTCCACAAATAATAAGCCGCCACGTCGTCGCCAACAACTTGTATTAGTAAGGGCTTTTATGTCATTCTATATGCTCCTACTCACTAACCAGGGTGCAGCGTAGTACGGGTTACTTAACCTACACAAGATTATACACTACAGTAATAGTATAGTAATGTATATAATTTTGTAGAAAAATACGAGCTAATTTGAATATATTAGATTGTACGAAGTCAAGCGCCATCGTTCTCCACCCAGAGCAGCCGTGGTCTCTGAAATCATCGGCGCCGACAGGATTGAGCACACAACCTACGTGAAGGCACCGGCGCTGGTGAACAGTGAGAGCACTATCTCAAAATTCTGGTATGGCTTGAAGTTTCTGGTCTGCCTTTCCTTTTTTGCTGTAACGAACAGTACGAAACTTCCCCTATACGAAAAACTGATTTCCTAAGTAATTAGTTACCCCACTCCTCCCCTTTATGAATTTATCTGCATTTTGTGCTTTTGTAATGTGGATTCTTCTCTCCAGTCTTGTGTATTTTGAAATTTTCATCCAAATTGCTTGCCCTAATCTGCAGTCGTTTTTCAATTTTCTGCATTTTGTCTTTCATGAATGGGGACTAAATCAAGATTTCATTCGTTACCTGTTAATGAAACAGGTTTGATTTCTCTATATGAATATTATGGATGAGAGTGTTGAAGATTCGTTCCGTGCTATGGGCTTATCGGATTTAGAATATCTGTGGACCCATATTGATTATTCTGATAGCTTGGAGGTGAATGTATCGTCAGGCATTGATGAAAATTCTATACACTCCCCAGCTCAGAGCAAGCCACACGATACTGTATCCCAACTGTCTCCGTCCGAGGACGAAACAAGTGATGCGTGCTTAGAGGATCATGCAAAAGCCATTCTTGATTTAGAGAATAGTTTATCGGTTGGTAAATCAGTCGAAGATATTGATCAAGTTTATCTTTTGTACTATGAGTATGGGCGCCTTAAAAGTTTTAATGTTAGACGTGGAGACCAAAGATACATAGGGAAAAGTGATGATGTAAGATGGAAAGAGTATCTCTGTTCGTCTGCTGGAAAGCCGAACAATAAGAGTTCTCTAAACCAAGTTCCATGTTACAAGAAACTAATCACCAGAACTGGTTGTAAAGCTAAAATCAGGATATCTAGAATTTTTGGTGGTGGTTTTTGGGTTACTCACTTCATAACCGAACACAACCACTCTCTTGTCCCTCCTAAGCAGACGTATATGCTGCGTTCAGCCCGCCACTTATCTTATGCCAAATCTGCTGTTGTTGAAGGATTGGCATCCTTTGGTATTGGTGTTACCACAACTTTTGGATTTATGGAGAAGGAATCTGGTGGTCCTCAGAATGTTGGTTTTACTCGACAAGATGTGTATGATCAAGAGAAGTGAGTGAAGAGGGCTACAAACGTCGAGAACGGTGATGCGAACGCTTTGATGCAATACTTCATCGATAAATCCAATAAGGAACCGCATTTTTTTTGGAAAGTTCAGCTTGATGATACTGGGTGAATTATGAACTTCTTCTTTAGCGACTCAAGGTGCTGGCAAGACTATGAGGCCTTTGGAGACGTTCTGTCCGTGGATGGAACTTATCGTACGAATAGGCACAATCTAACTTGCGTACCATTTGTTGGGATAAATCACCACACGTTCAATGTTATGTTTGGAATAACATTCTTATCTGATGAGACAACAAATACTTATGAGTGGCTCTTCAGCACCTTTTTGGACTCCATGAAGGGAGTCGAGCCAAAATTAATATTCACTGATCAAAGTGCGGCCATGATGAAAGCTATTGATAAAGTTTTACCTAATTCCAAACACCGTTTATGCTAATGGCATATAAATAGGAATGCGCATTCCCATTTTGGAGCACTTAGTAATGATCCTGAGATCAGAAAGCTTTGGTACAAATGCATGAACGAGGTGGAGAGTGTAAAGGATTTTGAGGACATTTGGACTGAAATGATCAACAGTTATAACCTAAAGGAGAGCGACTGGTTTACCACCATGTACAACATCAAGCACAGATGGGCTTCTGTTTTCTCGCATTTGTGCAGGGCTCCATTCCTCATCTAGGAGCGAATCAACAAACCATGTACTGAAGTATGTTCAACGCTGAAATGCTTCTCTGTATGAAATTGTTCGTAATTACGAGACAATTCAAAATAGGTGGCGTCAAAGGGAGATTGAGGAGGACACACTTTCCATGTCGACGCCAGGACAAATGGTCAGTGAAAATCGTCTCCTATCCCACGCTGCTTCTATATACACAAGACACGTGTACAAGGCATTTGAACAAGAAGTTACTCGGTCACTGAATATGGTTCACAACAAAGAGCGTGTTGAGGTTGGGGATGGTAATTTGAAGCTGTTGGCCACTACTGCAGAAGGTCAGAGGAAGCATACTGTTCTGTTTAACCCTAACACTCATGCCGCAAGCTGTTCTCGCAAGAAGCTTGAAAATGACGGCTTATTTTGCCGACATATACTGAAGGTATATTTTGAGTACAATGTGTTTGCGCTTCCTGAGTCACAGATCTCCAAAAGATGGCGTCAGTTTGTGAATAGCAGATTCCAGCGATTAGGTCCTAATTTGCAGCCACGACCTACGGTGCCCTACATCGTATTTGTTAATGAAGTTATCCGTAAGATGTACGATTTGCTTGGATGTGTTGCTGAGAACGAGAGTGCTCGTAACTTGATATCTGAACGGGTTGAAATTCTCTGACAAGATGTTTTTTCTGTTGTGGGAATGCCTGAAGTTAAAATGAAAAGGAAGCGGTACGACATGTGCAGTGGAGAGGCTTGGAATTTATTTCCGGACCCGGACATTATCAGAGAAAAGGGATTCGGACGCGACCAAAAGAATGGGGCTGCCACGAGTAAGAAAAGATGTCCCAATACTTCAGTAGCAGATAAGAAGAAAAAAGGTTCGAAAAATGCATCTCCTAACGATAAGAGAAAATGTGCGTTCTACTAGTCCTATAGGTTTACTATTTGTTCTTCACTGAAAAATAAAAATGATATATATTTTTTTTTCCAGGAATTCGAGGGAAGAAGAAAACCACACCAGCTTCTGTAGAAGCAATGCCTTTCATGCCAAGCCAATTCACTACTCAGTCTACTTCGACACCACTGGGAGACGGAGAACCGCCTTTGATGCCAAGCCAATTCACTACTAATTATACTCCCACACCACCGGTAGACGGAGAAGCCTATTTCATGCCAAGCAAAATCACAACTAATTGTCCTGCAACCCCACCGTCTGTCGAAGAAACAACACCGTTAATCACAAGCCAATTTAGTTATAATTTTACTCCTCCGCCTGCCGGCGAAATTTGAGTACTATGCTAGGGAAGGAAATTTGTGTTCGAACTCATGATTTGGACTTCGTAAGATGATTATTGCTCAGCCGTATTGGGCTTTAGGCCAGAGTTACTCTTATTCAGATTTTCGATTAATTTATTTAACAGTATTATAATCCAGGATATAACCAAGTTTAAAACTTGAACAAAATGATGCATAACAATAAAGAAACGGGGTTCATGATTTGAAACTCTTGCGATTAAATAGCATATCACCCTAATATGCTTTATATTTCCATAACGATTCTGCACGAAAAAAGGATTAAATACATATCACCCTAACATGGTTAATATATCCATAACGATTATGCACAAAAAAGAGGTTCATCATTCCTGATTCGAAAGTATCAAGTTGTATCCGGCATAACAAAAATCCCCAAAAAGTAATTGTTTATCATCCCCTTCAATCAAACTAACGAACAATTTTGTATGAAATCACAGCAGGGGCACCTGCTCCATCAGCTGCAAATGGTGCTTCTATCCTTACACCATATCCTTTCTTAAGATTATACCTATCGTACAACTGCTTACAGCCCTTCCCAAACATGACAATGAGCTTACCATCAATGTGCGGGTAAGTTCTGACCCGAATGTCGAACTCTTCTCCATCACTGCCCCTGAATGTCACATTTGTAGCCTTGTGCAGGTTGGTTTCTCTGACAAATTCCCTCCCGATTGTCTGCCAACAAAAGGGTTGGGAAAGGGGGGGGGGGGGGGCAGAATACAATCAGTTTCAGCCACAACTTGAAAAGCTTAATAAATATTTCCTCTGTTTCAAGATTGTTGACACGTGTCTTTTCCTTTCTTTTTGACACACATTTCCACGCTTCTTGATGATGGATTTTAAAATAAATTTTTGAAGTATCTTTTCTTTTACGAGATACTACGTGTGTCGTAGTATCCCGTAAATAAAAAAAATACTTCAAAAAATTATTTTAAAATCCATCATCGAGAAGCGTGGAAATGTATGCCAAAAAGAAAGGAAAAGAAACGTGTCAACAATCTTGAAACAGAGGAAGTACATATTAAAGCATACGAAAAACGGATATTATTTACCACTTCGCCAGGTGGTCCTTTACCGATCTTAATGATATGTGTAGACCTCTCCATTGCAGCTACACAGTTATACAAAACATATTAGTTATTAACTGAGTTTATGTGAACATTACATAACAAAGGACTGTAATAAAACAATTGTATTCTTCTGTCAATTCATATTCCCAAGAGTCCGAATGTGACTGTAAGACTCAGACTCCATATTCTTACCCTCAAACTGTGCTCCATCAGCATAGTCTATGCGTCCGGTTGTCGAAGCTGATGCAGCAGCATCAGCTTTGCCTTGAACCTCTTGCACTGTTGCAGCAAACTTATCCAACCCTTCGTTCTCCGTAGCTACTGTCTCAATCTTCACGACCTCTTTCCCCTTTCCTTTCGAATCGGCAACAACTTCAGTACCTTCATTGTCCTTATTCCTGTGCAGGTAAAACATTTCCTCTTCCCCTGCTAGAGTAATAATAGTCACCTGCAGCACCTTATTACCCATGTGCTTGAACTGGAGAAACAACATCTCCTGCAAAAGATGGTTTTAGGCGTCCATCCCTACAATTTCTTTGTATCTTAACTTTCCAACTCCCAAGCCCAGACTGCAATGTGACATCTCTTGTCCTCACACTGTCCAGTTCCTTAGATATTGGGCTAGGTAGCATCTACGAAAGTAGATAGGATACTCAGACATAATAGTACGAAGGAAATTTAATAAAACACGATATATTACTAGATTTTAACACAGAACACACCAATCGGATTTCGTTAATATATAATGTACAAGGGCAGATTTAATTCGCTATTTCTTACCAGTCGGATGTCGTCCCCATTCCTGAAGACTCTCATGAATGCCCGGTCTCGCCGAAGACCAAGTTGATCCATTATCAAACTGTGAAGCACAGTATAAAACAAAAGACAATTTCAACTTCACTGAATAATATAGATCTCACACAGAAAAAGAAAACGGTAGAAACTATCTAAAAGAAAAAAGAAAAACAAATGGAGTTCCTATTTCGTCGCCTTGCCCTAATTTGTTCAAGTCTATTCTCCTCTCCAATTTGAATTACCTTCTAACATTAAATTCAACTGTAATTCCCCATGTTAAATTCTTCTAGTACCCTATTCCCCAGAGACAGTACGACTGAGAATATGCTTAGGTTTTCGTTTAGGGTTTAGGGAATTCACTTCTATCTCAAGAATCAGGAAATACATTACTCCCTCCATCCCCCTTCAATCCAGTTTGACTTATTGACTTTTTGGCACACATTTCTACCGAGCCGGGAAACGAGTTATAAAATATAATTTTGAAGTATTGTTTCTTTTACGGGATACTATGATAGTATCCCGTAAAAGAAACAATACTTCAAAATTATATTTTATAACTCGTTTCCCGGCTCGGTGGAAATGCGTGCCAAAAAGTCAATAAGTCAAACTGAACAATTGAAGGGGGACAGAGGGAGTACATAATACATAATTTAATTCATTACTCACCGGTAGGAGATTGTTGTTATCTGTCTGCGAAATTTGATCCGAAGCGCATGCTCCCTTTCTCTTGAAACCCTAATCCCCTCCGCTAAATGAGGTAGGAACGGCGAATGCAGTAATTTATACTTGGGCTTTTTAGACCCGACACTTGTATGGGCCTGACAAGTATTTGGGCCGATTTTATTTCCTAGGTTTTTTCTGTTCGTGTTCACTGGCTAATTTTTTTGCATGCTACGAGTGTCTATTCTTGGGCCTAAACTCATGTGGGTAACAAACAAATACTTTGGGCTTTTTTTTCATAAAGAATATATACATTAAAATTTGCCGAATTTTGTTTGAGCGTGTAATTGCCTATAGTATTCTAACATAGTAAGAGCCCATATAACATGAGCAAAAAATGTAGCTAAATTGTCCCTAGTTGGTTAGTACTAATCAATCTTTTGCTAGCACAAAATATGAATAAGTACTTAAGTTACACCATTCCCAAATACATAAAAAACATAGCAAAAGCAAGTTCATTGTAGGAGATATTAGCAACCCGATTAATATTTTATAGGCTATTCATGACTTGCTTAATCCCCCAAAAAAATTAACCGCATCAGCTGCATCAAAATGGGGCACATTGCTTCTTCAAATTGAGGCCGTCTTCCTCTTCTGCTTGCCTTCCACGTGGATCTCCCACAGCTGCCCACAATATGCATGGCGATATAGGCCGCATGCATTAGGATTTATAGCAGCCAGAGAACAACCTGATGCCAAACACTCAAGAATCTTACATGCCATTACACCGCAACATAGTTATGTTATGTTTACAGACCAGATAAAATGTTAATTACATCGTTACTTGCAACCTACAATGTGGTACACAAAATACAAAATAATAATCAAATTAACTAAATATTACACCCTACTATTATGTAGTTAAGCAATACTTGGGCAAACGCTGCAGCCGTCTCCATCACTAAATTCCTTTCGATTTAAAAACATCATAACAGTGCTGCCAGTCGAGGTCCTTCATCCGGTGAGTTACGAAGATATCCTTTAGTTCATCGTGCTGGGCCTCGCTGCACACGATGTAATTAAGCATATTAGGGAAAGCCTGTGAAAAATAGCCAATAACAATTATAACTGAAAAAGGGATAAATAAATTCAGTGTTCATTAAGATGTATAGAGGCAAAATAATTATTCATCACCTCGAGCAGTCTCGGTATGTTATCGCGATCAAAGCGGCAGACATTACCGTCGGCATCGTAAGTAACATCAGCGTCAGCGATGAAGTCGAGGAAACCATAGAAGCGTGCACCCATCTCGTGAAGCTTGCATACCCCATGTGAAAAGCCTTGTATTTGTCGAGGGCGTGGTCGGATCCGAACAGCATCCACTTCCGACGAATGGCGACCAAGGCTATCAGAAACTCAATCTTATCGTTGAGATTATGTTCATGACGCACGTCGTGGAGTTGCTTCATGAGCAGCATAGCATGGACGTCGTCCCATACAGGGGGGATCATACCATCACACTGAAGCCTGGGATAGTCAGCCATTTTTTGCAAATGAAATTAAAGACAATCGGTGTTGGAATGGAAGGGGATTAGGGCGTTGAGGATTAGGGCGTTGGAGATATATATAGGTCTCCAGGATGGAGAAAACGATTCGAGGCGACTGAAGGAAGGGTAAAGGTCGCGACGGTTCATTAGTGGGAAGTGGGGACGGCCTCTGGAATGGATATGCATCATTTCAATTATAGTATTTATCCGCTAATTATTATTATTATTTTTCCGAAATGTAATTGGATAGGTTGTTAGAGAAATCTCAAAATGGGAGTATAATATTGAGATCGTCAACTTATTTATGAGGAAGGAAAAAAAGAAATTACATGCCTTGGAAGGCCCATCCAATAAGGCCCATTGAAACGATTGTAAATTTTTTTTTTAGGGGGAAGGCCCATCAAGGTAGGTTCATAAATCATAAGGTGTTCTGCCCAACCAAAAAAATAAACAAAAACAAATTAATAAAAAAATAAATGAACAAACATAAAGTGGGACATTGGGAAGAACTTCCAGAAGAAGAGGGTAAAGCGTTCATAATTTTCTCAAGAATAGCCTGCGCCGGTAGAAGAACTACAGAAGACGACGATGGCGACTGCGGGTCTTGGTTCCGGTAAGACCTATTCACCACCATGTAATGTTTAATTGACCACCGTATAATGTATAATTGAGCTAGGGCATTCTTTTTTCTGAATATATTTAATGATCCTTCCAATTGAGATATGAATGTTGTTCTCCCGAATTTACCTTTTTTATTCAATTAAATTGTAACATAGTGTATATTTATTCTCGCCGGTGGGATTTCATTCGCAGGCGTGGGTGCAAGGATGACTTGTCCCAACAACCCTCATATAGCGTCGATGATTAAGAAGCATCTACACAAGACCAACGTTCGTCGATTTGAACAGTCTGTCTTCGGAAATTGGCTACGTTTAGAAGAAAATTTTAGTCAAAATCAGCTTGTGTATTTAATGATTAGGAATGTCGTGAACAGCTGCTACGCTCCTCGCACGTTTGAATTTGAGATTTTGGGCAAGCGAGTGAAATTAGGGCCGACACAGTTCGCAGCCATAACAGGGCTTCCGTTTCATTCTAATTTGGTAGATCTACCTACGACATCTGCAATACACAAAAAGATATTCAAGGGGAAAGAGACTATACTATTCAGAGACATTAGTCAAGAGTTTATCAAGGAATGCGAGAAGACGGCTGGAAAAAGTCAGAAGTCGTTAAAGCTTGCATTACTAGTGGTGCTTTATGGGTCTTTAATGGCCAATGTACGTGGTAAGAAGGTAGAGTTAAAGTATTTGCATTTAGCTGATGACTTGGAAAAGTTCTATCCTTGGGGCACCGTCGCTTACGAGTACCTCACCGAGAAAACCCACGCAACCCAAAAACTGATAGATAAAAGGGTCAAGGCGGAAGAAGAAGTTCACCTGATTGGTTGTGGATTCACATACGCAATTCAAGTATTGGTGTATGAGGTACATTCTGAAATAGCAGCTGCATGTGCAACTTTGAAAGAGGAATTTGGAGAAAGCTTCCCAAAGATGCTCAGATGGAGTTCAACAAATCAAGTTATCCGCTACAAAGATATAGTAGGGTACTTTGAAATCCACAGCTCACAGGGATAGTGTGGTAAGACCCCCAATGATTCCATTTCTTAGCTTTTAATTGTTGGTTGAACTTGTTAATAAATTTTAATGCATGTGAAAACTTGCAGGAACAAATGGTGCTCGGTGATCGGGAGATTAAGCTCGTCCGCAACTTGGGGGTGGATGTGGACACAAAAATCCTCGGCAGCTATTCTAATAGCGGTCGATCGAGTCGTGCAAGGGGGATAACTCGTACGGTTAATGAAAGATTGAAGAGGCTCCGCAATATGGATGAGGTAGAAGAAGAAGATGTCGCAGTTTCCCAAAGACACGGAGAACTATTAACTAAAAGGTCAAGGTTGAGGAAGGGAGAACTATGCCCGAATGACTGTTCGCAGGCAGCACCAACAACCTCATGCAATCCAAATGCGAAGGTATGTACCAGGCATCATATAATCTACGTGATATTTAAGGTGGAACTCTATGCGTGGGATTCTACCCTATTCCCGTCGGTTGAGAGCACATGACAACATTCAACTGAATTTCTTACACGTATCTTAATTTTTATGTCAACGGTTAAATGAGCTTGTTTCTGCATACCTGTGTAATATATGATTAATCTGCAGCTCTTGGAACTTGTGGAGGCATGCGTGGTTAAGCTATCTTCTATGGAACAAGCGACAGTGGAGATTATAAATTGGATGAAGATAGGTGCGCCAGGTGGTTGATTTGCACAACGATGATGCCTTCGAAGAAACTAAAACAGAGGCACGGGAAAATGAGATATACCCCCTTGTGATGAGATCAGAGCTCGATATTGGGGTTCAATGATTGGTTGAGAGAAATGGATGAAGATGGGTATATCACGCATTACAATATCTCTACCATGCATGTTTGCCATATTTTTTAAACCTAATACAACATTTAACCTTGTTAATTTTTTACAGGGACACTGGGTCAGTAGAAGTGCCGCACATTGGTCAGGTACGGGCCTCATGGTTTATAGGAATTTAGTCCAAGAATGGCCTGCTTGGGAGTGAGGTACATATCTACATTAAGAGATATTAAGATGATTACTTAGTTAAATTGGTAATGGTTGATATTTCTCTGCGTTCAGCACATCGATGCGTTGGTGAATAGAATGTTGATATCAGCAAACAATGCGCCTGACCGATTCAAAGGCAAATGGAGTGTCATAGAGCAAGTCGGATGGGTAAATTCATTGAATCATATTATTAATATGACATATAAGTAATGCATATTCGAACTCATTTAAACACGGCTAACTCATTTATTGTTTCTAATGATTCAGACCAATATTTCTTTGAAGGACTGTTGGAATACTATGAGGAGGTCCCTTCATTATGTTATGGGAAAATTACCAGAAAACCGTGCTCTGCCGTGGGATAAAGTCGATCGAGTATACGGAATTGGCCACATCACTGAATTGTCGCATTGGGTATGCTATGAACTCAACCTAAAGGCACAGGAGGTAACAGTTTATGACTCCTTGTACAAGTCAACTGGAGAGGCAACTGCCCGAGTCTTCGAGAATGTGATAAAAAATATTCCACAAGTGTTGCAATGGAGCAGAAAATGGCCGGCAATAGGGGCAGGGGAACCACTCAAGGAAAAGTGGGATCTGAAGATGTATGAAAATGCACCAGAACAGACCAATAAATCAGATTGTGGTGTGCTTGCCTTCAAGTTCATGCAATGCCTTGCGACAGGTCACTCCGTGGAGTCTTTGAATCGTAACTGCTCTAATACCAATGAATTCTCACGTGCGGTTTACACATTTCGGAAATTTCTTTGTGTTGAATTGTGTGAAGATGATTTTGTTAATTCGCTGGGTATGCAATGGGTCTGACTGTCTATTCAATAGCAATTCCCTAGTTTTCTTGAATAGAGATTTTATTCCGAGTATTACTTTTGGTAAAGTCATGTTGTATGTATGGGGTGTTTATGTTCAATTCCCTAGTTTTCTGCTTGGGATGTTAAGCTCGATTCCCTCGAAATCAACTATGTTTATGCTGTGCCTTGTCTTTCAACTATGAAGATTAAGATCATTTAGTGCCACTATCACCAACAGGCTAGGATTCAAAGAAGAGATAGAACATATTGTAAGCCATGACCATGATCAGAAGCAATGATCAAACGATATCTTAAAAAACCCAAACCAGATAGCGTAACAATCTCCGCTAAAAAAATAAAAATACAAAAGATAAAAAGGAAGAACAAGCAAACACCAGGGAAACAAAATTACAAAAAGAGATGAACTCGGGGTGATTGGTACAAGTCTTCGAGGATAGAGATGGCTTTCAAGAGGCTGATAGCGCGAGTCCTTGCATATTCAAACGGTTGAGCTGATGCTGAAGCGCGGAGTTCAGCCGCTCCACAAACTTCATCGGCGGCTTATGTTGGTCTTGGCCTGCCGAACCCGTAGCTACTTCCATAGCTTGCCATTACAACATCAATCGACGGTTAGGAAAGAAAGAGAAGAACAATTGAAAAAGAAGAAATCGAACGAATAAAACCTAGTTGGGTGCAACTGAGGATGCCGAAAGGCATTCATCCTGTCCACATAAATTGATCTATAGCCCATCTTCTTGAGCGCAAAGAGAGTGCGTCCCTGCCTCTGGAGAGCGTAAACGACGTCCATGGCAGTCACCGTCTTGAGGCAGGCGTGCTCGGTGTAGGTCACGGCATCACGGATGACGTTCTTGAAGAATATCTTGAGGACACGGCGAGTCTCCTCGTAGATGAGGCCGTTGATGCGCTTGCCGCCGCCGAAGCGGCGGATCACACCTTCCGGTGACGCTTCGCTCCGCCCTTCCCAAATCCCTTGCCTCCCTTTCCTCTTCACGACATTTTCCTTCACTTGAGATGAAATTGGAGCAACTACGATGAAGAATTGATTTCATGTTAGTTATTTATCGCCCATTTTCTACCTCATCTACCTCCTCCTCTGAGAACGATTTTGGGGGCTAGGGTTTTGAAATGTATTTTCCAGGCCGAGTACTATACAAAAATACGAACTCAAGACGTATATAGTGTTTAACCACAACTATAGAAATTAATTCGAAAAATATTTTCCAGTATTTTAGGCTTCCGAGTAAATGACAAAAATACCCTTACTACCATCAACTAAAAAATATGACATGGCAGAGTATAATGTGTGTGACGCAATGGCTCCCCATGTAGGATCCGAATCGCCGAGAAGAGGTGGGGGAAGGATAGAGAAAGAGGAGAGACTTGGGGAGGGAAAACACGGGAATGCAGATGAGAGATAGTGAGAGAATAAGTGAGAAAAGAGATGGGGTATTTTAGTCCTATATTTAAAAATATAGGTATAATTTGACCATTCTTATATTTGTCATATAATTTGTATTCCTTATCCCCACATAGGTATATTGGAGTATTACCTCATAATAAAATGTGTTTACTTTTAAGGATAAAGTGGTATAAGGAGGTATAAAGTGGTATAAAATTTTTTATACCACTTTATATCTTGTTTACTTTGAAATATAAAAAATCCGATTAGTGGTCTTAAATCTCAGGCAGCCCGTTATCCTTCGATATCCCTCGATATTCTTTACGATGGTATAATATAATTTTATACCACGATTATATTATTATTATTATTATTATTATTATTATTTTTATTATTATTATTATTATTATTATTATTATTATTGTTGTTGTTGTTGTTGTTGTTATTTTTGGTTTTATTATTATTATTATTATTTTATTATTATTATTAGGAAAAAATGCAATTAAATACACCAACTTTCTCTGACATCCCGTTTTAATCACCAACTTTCAATATTTTCTGATAATTCTTCAACTTTCTTCCGCGTTCAATTTTAACACCGATCACATATTCCGGCTATTACGTGGCAATAGAAAATGACGAGACATTATACGTGGCAATGTTAATTAAATTATTTACTATACGGTGATAAAACGACGCCATTTTTGAATAATTTATACATTTCCGAATAATTTATTTACTACACGTGATAAAATGACGAGGATTTATACGTTTGTTTAGCTTCAGAAACGGTGTCATTTTATCACTGTGTAGTAAATATTATAATTAACATTGCCACGTATAGTGCATTGTCATTTTCTATTGCCACGTAATAGCCGGAATATATGATCGGTGTTAAAATTGAACGCGGAAGAAAGTTGGTGAATTATCAGAAAAAATTGAAAGTTGATGATTAAAACAGAATGTCAGAGAAAGTTGGTGTATTTAATTGCATTTTTTCCTTATTATTATTATTATTATTATTTACTTATTTTTTATTATTATTATTATTATTATTTTTGATTATTATTATTATTATTATTATTTATTAGTATGATTATTTATTATTATTTTTTTGTTTTTATTACTATTATTTTTTTGATTTTTATTATTATTATTTTTTTGTCGTTATTATTATTATTATTATTATTATTATTATTATTATTATTATTATTGCACTTATTTCTTAAGTGGTAAAAAGAGGTATAAAATTATTACACCTATTTCTTAGGTACAATATTATTCCATGGATTAATACAATGAGCTGCCCGGATTTTTATACCGGCTAACCGAATTTTTAATATATCAAAGTAAACGCATTATAAATTGGTAATAACTTTTATACCCCCTTATACTTCCTTTTACATAATTATCAGAAAAGTAAATATAGTTTTATAATATATAACATTATACACACCTATTATCCCTTCATTTTCTACAAAGTAAACACCATATAAAAAATATGGGTCCCGCCACATTATATTATCCCTCTTTATCTATGTACAAAGCGGTATAAAAAGTAAACGCACCCTAAAAGTATATAATGATATATATATAGTCATTGGAGAAGAGTTGTCTTTAGTTAAGGTTTGTTAATTCAAAAGAAGAGGAAAGGAATGTGTATTTATTTATATATATGATGGGGGAAATGAGTTAAGTGCTAAGCTTCTAAATAATACTCTCTCCGGCTCAAGATTCGTGACACGTTTCTTTTCGACACGCCATTTTCATGTTTCTCGATGATGAGTTTTAAAATAAATTTTTTAAGTATTTTTTCTTTGACGGGATACTACGACACTCGTAGTATTTCGTAAAAGAAAAAAAAACTTTAAAAATTCATTTTAAAACTCATCATCGAGAAGCATAGAAATAGCGTGCCGAAAAAAAACGTGTCACGAATCTTGAGCCGGAGGGAGTATCTAGATACTTCCTCTGATTCAAGATTGGTGATCCCCTTTCCTTATTGGTCCGGTTCAAGATTCGTGACTCCTTTCTATTTTCGGAAATAATTAACACACTAATAGTACAATTAATTTTCCCTTATTACAATTAGTTTTTTCTCTAATTAAAAAAAATGTAAAAAAATTAAAACATTAAAAAAAACATTTAATAAATTTATATACACACACACACAACAAGAAATCTCTCTCCTAAAAAAAACAAGAAATCTCTCTCTGTAACCCTTCTTCCCCATTCTCCCTTCGTTCTTGAGTCGCCGGCCGCCGGTGCGACTTTTTCTTCTCCTTCGCCGGCGGCCTGAACGGCACCACCTTTTCTTCTCCTTCACCGGCGTCCCGAATGGAACCACCTTTTCTTCACCACCTCTGCAACTCGGGAAACGGCGGCGGGCAGAACTTGCCATGGCGGCGAGAAAAGAGGGGGGGGGGGAACTAGTATGGAGGCGGCGACACCGGTAAGAACTCAACGGCAACGAATCTCTCGCCGAAGGGAGATGGGGGAAACTTACTTTAGGAACTAGGGCTCTTGATTTAGGGATTTAGGAACTAGGGCTCTTGAATTTTTTGAATCTTCCTTTTCTGGGTTCCTTCTTCGGAATTTTCCTTTGTAGGTGTGGGCGATTTGCAGGCCCCAAAGCCGCTGACGAGGCCGGCGATGTTGTTGCGGACGTAGGAGGCCGGGTTCTTCATGGCGTATCCAAGAACGGCGACGGCAAAGAGAGGAACTCAAAATTTGGAGGAGCCCAATTCGGCTTCATTTTGGGTGACGGACAATCTCTCGCCAGCGACGAGAGTCTCGAAGCAGAATCCGGGGGGTTTCTTGAGGAGCTCCGCCATGGGCAGGGCGGCGGGGAAGGCGTGGTGGCGGAGGAGCTGCCTGTTTAGTGTATTTTTGTGTGGTTTATATGGTTTGATATGAGTTTGTTTTCATATATTTTGTCCGTTGTTATGTGTTCGTTTCATGTGTTTTAGTCAAAGTTGAGTCGGTGAGGAGTTTTGGAAGAGAATGAAGAAAATGAGCAAAAGATTGAAGAAATGAGTGAAATGTGAAGATCAAATTTGGATGATATAAAAGCATAACATCAAATAGGGGTTCGATAGGAGCGCCTAGGAAAAAACGGAGGTCGATTCTGAGTTCGGACGAGGGAGATACGGCCGAAACAAAAAAGTCGCGCACAGTGGACTGCAGCTCGGACTTGGTGACCGCCAAGGGGGGTGAGCGGCCGCTCAGTCCGACGAATTTGAGAGATTGTTTCCTTCTTTAACTAGGTTTTTGGTATCCTATATATATGTAACCTTTAGGGAACGAAAAAATACTTCTCCTCTCTTATTTTTCAGCCTTTAAAACTCTAGATTAGTTTAGATTAACTTTTAGATATTGCTTTGAAGATTATAGCTTTGGATTCAAGATTTAATTCAAGTTTAATTCAAGTTCTTTGTTCTTTCTTTCGTATTCGATTCGTAAGTTTAATTTGTGCTATTAGATTAATTTTACTTGCTTTGATTAATTGCTTTCATTAGTTTAGATTAGTTTTCTAGATTAAGAATTAATTGCTTTAAGTTTATTTGCCTAGGTTTAGATTTAATTGCTTTCTATTTACTTTAGATTCAATTTCAAGCATGTTAGTTAATTTAATTGCTTTCTCTAGATTAACTTTATTTGCTTTCTTTTCAATTTCATGCCTAGGTAGATTTACTACTTTCTTTTAGTTTAATTTATTATCCCGGGTGACAGACGGGAGTGTGTTCTACTTGCTTTTAATTCTTTTTAAGTCTAGTTTAATTTACTTGCTTCTTTTACTTAAGTCTATGATTAATTATTAAAATCAAAACCCCAAAATATTTACTTGCTTTCTTAGAGTGTTTAGGATTTTACTTGCTTTCTGTGTGTTACATCGTTAGTTGCCTTGCTAAGTCTTCCTTGAGATTCGACATTGGGTTTAGCTTACTAGGCTACGATAGACCTCGTTCTATTATGAGTACTTTTAGGTGAAACACTGTAGGTCCCGATAAATAGGTCATTGGTGTATGGGGGGGAATACACCAATTCGCCAACAGTTTTGACTTTAGAAACAAAATCGATCTTACTGAGTTGTCAGCTCAGCTTATCAGTGCAGCTCGGTTTATCCAGCTCAGTCAGTAAACTGGTGAGCTTGCTAAACCGAACTGTGTGCGGAAGTTTGGTGGACAGGTTGGCTACCTCTTAGAAAATTCTTTCTTTGGTCTGGATCTTTGTGCAGGTTGATTATATCAATGAAGTGCAATGTAATAAAGGTTAGTTGAACATTGTAAGGTCGACTGTAAATAAAAGATAGAGAGAGAGAGAGAGATCGAGACAGTCGATTTAGCGTGGTTCGGGAAACGTCCCTACATCCACGTCAGATACTGTCGTATCTGAAATTCCTTACTTCTCTCTTATTTATACTGGTTGAGTACCAGCCTCGACCTTCGTCAATCTTTAGACTTGAGCCGAGCACGAGTTCTGGGTCGTGACCCTTACGACCTTTCATACATTCTTACATACAACCTTGCAGCTAAACTAACATATTCTTCTTTACTTGGACGAATATGTAGTAAGCTTGTGGAGAGTGTTCTATGAGGTTCCAAACTCAGAAATCTTGAAGGTCTCAACACTTGGAAAATGGCTTGGATTCGAGTGTTGAGTTTGGCTTTGAAGGGTAAAGATTTCTGGATAGATTTGGCTTTGAAGCTCTGGTTTCCTCTCTCTATTTTTCTCTCTTCCCCGTTTATTTCCCCTTTTTCCCTTCCCTTCAATTCTAGGATGGTTTGAAGTATTTATATGACTCCAATTTGAATTAGAGCCATTGAAGTTGCAGAGGTGTCAGAACCGTACTGCTGACTGGACTTCTAGCCGTTGAGGTTTTCTGTACAGCTTGAACCATCGAGGTTGGCAAGGCACAACTTAGGTCGGACTGGGAAGGTCGACCGTTTGTACCTCAAGCTGTCTTTGTTTTCTTCAAGCTTGATCTGTGTATTAGAATCTTCATCTTGAGAAGCTGTTGACTAGCAGCTTGACTCAACAGCTTGACTAAGCATATTGGCTTCAGCAGGTTGGCCTAAGCAGGTTGGCCTATGCAGGTTCCTCAGCATGCAGGTTCCTCAGCACACAGGTTCCTTATCATGCAGGTTCCTCAGCATGCAGGTTCCTCAGTATGCAGGTTCCTCAGTATGCAGGTCCCTCTCAGGAGGTTGGCCTCAGCATGCAGGTTCCTCAGCATACAGGTTCCTTAGCATGCAGGTTCCTCAGCATGCAAGTTCCTTAGTGTGCAGGTTCCTCAGTATGTTACACGAGCAGGTTGACTAAGGAACAGGTTGACAGATTGATCTAACTGGGTACAAGGTTGCACTACCAACCTTGATCTTTACATGGAGCAACCTGTCCAAGTTAAGCTTGACTGATCCAAACACAGAGATCAGTCTGTTCCTATCAATCCTATAACTAAGTGTGGTTTCTAATAACATCATCAAAACTAAACTAAACAGGGTTCCCAACAATTTCCCCCTTTTTGATGATGTCGAAACCAACACTTTACAAATAGTTCCTAAAGATAAGAATATAAGATCAATGAACTAAAAGTTCAGCAAGTTGAACTTACTTTCTGTGCTTTATGCTCTTCCTGCATCTTTCCATGCTCTTTATACATCTTTCTACGCTCTTCCTGCATCTTGATACCACTAGTGCATCTATCCTGCATCTTTCCCCCTTTTTCTACATCTTTCCATGCTCGTTCTACATCTTTCCCCCTTTTCGACATTATCAATAAGGGTCTGTGCTTTCTGGCGAAAAGAAGAGTTCTTTTCCTTGAGCTTGACTTGCTTGGAAAGATCATTGCATTCTCTGTTTCACCCTTAATTGTTGATCTGGTGTTTTACGGATATATCGGCTGGGCTGGCAAAACAGTGATCATTCCCCCTTAAAATGTGTCAAGGTTGATCAGCTTGACTAGGAGGCTAGCTTGGTTACGAGATCAGCTTGATTGACTGAGCAGACGGATCAGGTCAACTCTAGAAATAAGCTTAGCTGATCTGTTGCTCTCGATCTGCATCTTGAGACAGCCTTTCCATTATCTTGTTCACCACGATCATCGATTCGATGCACCATCCTTTGGGTTCCCAACAATGAGCTCCTCCGGAAGATCATGTTCTATCTTCCTTGAGTGATCTTTTCTTCATATTATTCAAGTTCAGGCTTGATCTTGGGATCCACGAAATTAGAATGAGCTTGAGGGATGAGGTGTGGAGCTGATAGACTGATCTGTGAGTAGGGAGTTAATCTGTTATGATTGAACTGGTGAGGCAGCTCGATGTCCTTGCATCAGTTCCCCCTTGATATGTGATCTGGTTCTTGTATTGTGATCTGCTTGTTGATCAATTGAGAGTTTCCTGTACAAACACGCAAACATATTAAAATAACAACAGGTGTTACCTCCACAGTCATGTTCATCTTATTAAGGACTTTAATTGTGCAGCTCATCTTAAAGTACCCTAGAAATACTCCAGAATTTGCTTCGCAATTGAAAGTCTTTAATTTAGATTCCCCATTGTCGTGAGTGTAACACTAACAGCAACATAAATTGGAAGTATTAAAGTAGGCTTAGCATTTTGTTGAGATCGGATGCTAAGTGGGAGGTCAAGCTCCCTTGAAGAGGTTGAGGAGCAGGTTGATGGCAATCTGCATGATAAGATGGCTCCTCAGCAGCTTGGATTCTCTGATACTTTTGACCTTGATGAGCAGCTTGGAAGAAATCTCGAAAGAGAGACTGCTCATATGAATCACACTGGTACCACCGATCTTGGTAGCCAGCTTGGGTGACTAGAGCTGGTGTTTCCAGCTTGACAATAAGCTTGTTTCAGTCGGCTTTGATCAGATCTGGTCTGTTTGACTTGTAGTGACCTGACCTGCCATAACCACAACAAGTACCCCAAAAGTTAATAGAATTGAAATTCGAGGGATTTACCAGTGCTCTGCTAATCAGAGCGGTCGAGGTTGTGTTTGCCGACTCTGTGCTTGTTCTCGCGATAGAACTGCTTATACTTGAGCATTCGAGATTCCAACCTCTCCTGTTTTCTTGTCATCATCATGAGATCTTTCAGCAGTTCGTCCTTCCTAGTGAACTCTTTAGATAAGTTGGAAGGAACATCTTTGGCCAGATCAGCTCGAAATGCTGCATTTTTTTCTTCCCCTTGATACCATTTCCTTTCAGCTTTACTTCCTTTGTTAGAGCAAGCTGGAGCTGATCCATGAATGCGAATGATCTCGTACTCATTCCCCATCAAAATGTCAAAAAGCTCTTCGGTTGTGAGCTTATTGAAGTCAGGTCGGTTAGGATGGAGGGCAACATACACATGCCAACTTGCTGGGAGGGCACGAATGACCTTGAGATTCAACTCTCGTTGAGTGAATTTATCCTTTTTGATAGCAGCGATCTTGAGAGTGATCTTCATGAAGCGATCTCTCATCTGCTCCACAGTCTTTCCAGGTAACATCTTGAATTCATTGAAATTGTTGCAAGCCATGGAGAGCTTGTTCTCTTGCGACTCTTCAGATCCTATGCTGAGAGACTTTAGAGTATCCCACATTTCTTTTGCAGTTTGCAGATTTCTGATCTTGGCAAGGTGAACTCCTTTGACTGTGCTTGAGATGAGCGCTTTCGCATAATTGTCCAGGCTGGCTTCTAATCTTTCCTCGGCAGTGTACTTACGAGGACTCTTGACCACTTGTTTGAAAGTGGCTTCGCCTGGAGATTCTCCTTCAATCTGAACCTTTTCTCCGTAGATAAGAGAGGGTCCATTTTCGATGATATCCCACATGCGAATGTGACGAGCTTGCAGGCACATGCGAATCCTGAAGCTCCAATCTTCATATCTCTGTATAGAAAAATCTTCGCAATTGCGAACAAGTGCAGTTTCCATGATGACAGGTAGATATGAAGGTTACGAAAAGAATTTTCCTAGATCAGTTCAATTCGACCAAAAGTTTTGAAAAGAACTTTTAGTAAACAGATACGATGGTCAAAAGAACCACCGCTCTGATACCACTTGTAGGTCCCGATAAATAGGTCATTGGTGTATGGGGGGGGAATACACCAATTCGCCAACAGTTTTGACTTTAGAAATAAAATCGATCTTACTGAGTTGTCAGCTCAGCTTATCAGTGCAGCTCGGTTTATCCAGCTCAGTCAGTAAACTAGTGAGCTTGCTAAACCGAACTGTGTGCGGAAGTTTGGTGGACAGGTTGGCTACCTCTTAGAAAATTCTTTCTTTGGTCTGGATCTTTGTGCAGGTTGATTATATCAATGAAGTGCAATGTAATAAAGGTTAGTTGAACATTGTAAGGTCGACTGTAAATAAAAGATAGAGAGAGAGAGAGAGATCGAGACAGTCGATTTAGCGTGGTTCGGGAAACGTCCCTACATCCACGTCAGATACTGTCGTATCTGAAATTCCTTACTTCTCTCTTATTTATACTGGTTGAGTACCAGCCTCGACCTTCGTCAATCTTTAGACTTGAGCCGAGCACGAGTTCTGGGTCGTGACCCTTACGACCTTTCATACATTCTTACATACAACCTTGCAGCTAAACTAACAGATTCTTCTTTACTTGGACGAATATGTAGTAAGCTTGTGGAGAGTGTTCTATGAGGTTCCAGACTCAGAAATCTTGAAGGTCTCAACACTTGGAAAATGGCTTGGATTCGAGTGTTGAGTTTGGCTTTGAAGGGTAAAGATTTCTGGATAGATTTGGCTTTGAAGCTCTGGTTTCCTCTCTCTATTTTTCTCTCTTCCCCGTTTATTTCCCCTTTTTCCCTTCCCTTCAATTCTAGGATGGTTTGAAGTATTTATATGACTCCAATTTGAATTAGAGCCATTGAAGTTGCAGAGGTGTCAGAACCGTACTGCTGACTGGACTTCTAGCCGTTGAGGTTTTTTGTACAGCTTGAACCATCGAGGTTGGCAAGGCACAACTTAGGTCGGACTGGGAAGGTCGACCTTTTGTACCTCAAGCTGTCTTTGTTTTCTTCAAGCTTGATCTGTGTATTAGAATCTTCATCTTGAGAAGCTGTTGACTAATAGCAGCTTGACTAAGCATATTGGCTTCAGCAGGTTGGCCTATGCAGGTTCCTCAGCATGCAGGTTCCTCAGTATGCAGGTCTCTCTCAGGAGGTTGGCCTCAGCATGTAGGTTCCTCAGCATACAAGTTCCTTAGCATGCAGGTTCCTCAGCATGCAGGTTCCTCAGTGTGCAGGTTCCTCAGTATGATACACGAGCAGGTTGACTAAGGAACAGGTTGACAGATTGATCTAACTGGGTACAAGGTTGCACTACCAACCTTGATCTTTACATGGAGCAACCTGTCCGAGTTAAGCTTGACTGATCCAAACACAGAGATCAGTCTGTTCCTATCAATCCTATAACTAAGTGTGGTTTCCAATAACATCATCAAAACTAAACTAAACAGGGTTCCCAACAAACACTGCCGCACTGTCAACAACGGGAGGTAAAAGTTGGAGATGGCGGAGTCTTGGATGGCGAAGACAGTGCTTTGGGGAGGAGATAATTAACAGTAATTAAATTAGGAGAAAAAAAATTAATCATAAATTTCGTTTTTTTAAGTTTTGTTTGAAGTCCATTTCTTGAGTAATGTTCGCCCAATTTCTCTAATTATTGAACATTTTTAAATTTGTAGGGTGTAGCTTAGTGTGTTTATTTATACAGTTTGTGAGTTTCCAAAAAAAAATAAAATCATTAATTAATTATAACAGTAATTAATTTAAATAATTAACCACAAAAAAAATTAAGAATATTAATTTCCATTTTTTTATTTGAATATATACGAATATTGCAAAATACATAAACAACACTCAATCCCTAAACAATACACTTAAAACACTAAATATTTTCGTCTTAATTCCCGTGACGAAAAGAAATGGGTCATCAATCTTGAATCAGAAAAAGTATTATCTTGAAAGACTTCTAGAAGGTAATTATTGTTTTCACTATTTACTCTTCTTCCAAACTCCTTATATCACAACTCACGCACACCTTCTACAGAGCAACTCCAATTTTCACTTTTACTTCATCTTTCAAGTTCTTTCAATTCCATAGAAGATGCTTCCGATATTGAGTTAATTTCCAAAGCATCAATTAAGGTAAAATCTATCTCCACTCTTCTTTTAGTTCAAGGACACCATCAAATCATATAGTATATTTCTCCTACCCACTTCCATGGATTCATGGAGGATGATCCTAGATTATGTTGATTTTTTAGTATATTATTTAGATCATCAATTCAATCCTTTTTGTAGCTTAATTTTGTTCAAGATCAATCCAATCCTATTATTTCTAGAGAGAGAAAATGAGATGGAAAATTTGGGAATTTTTTTGAAATCTAAATTTCTATGATGAGGTTTATGTGGGGATCGTCTTGTTTGTGTGATTAAAAGATTAAATTGACGATTCTATATTTTTTGGGATTTATTAAATTGTTGGTTTTTAAATTAATTATTGAAATTAGGGGTTTTCAATGATCTTGAAGAATAGTTAAATTAGTTCAAAAAAATATAAAATAAAAAAATCTTCTTTATCTATTTTATTTTCGTTTTAGCGATTTGAGAACAATTTCTTTATTCAAGTTTCTTCATCAAATTGTAAAGTCCCTGATATAAACATATAGTTCTTTGAGGAGGACCACGTCGTTTTAAATATTAGAATCAGTGTTGGGACAAGTTTCTTTTCAATATTCAATTTTTAGTTAATGACCGAATATTGTTTTTCAAGCCATAAAGTTTGCTTTGATTCAATTGTTGAGGATATATCTATTGGATTTAAAGAAATGGAGCAAGCTAAACTTCTATATTATTTTTCTCTCTTTCTTTGATGATCGGACAGCTTGGTCCCCAAGCTTTGGTGATTTTTATTAATTGTCTTTGTTTTTAAGAAAGAAAAAAGGGGAAAAGGAACGAAAATGAATTTGCAAAAGAAGTTATTTTCTTTTTCTTTCATTAGCTTAATTAGTGGATTGTGTAGGAAGCTTTTTTATCATGGGTTGATGCTACAGTATAGGTTCTATTTGATTTATGATAAATTTTGGTTGGAATTGAAGTCAAAAGAAATGATTTTATGAGTTAGATTAGCAGCATGATTTTCGTTTCATATTTTTGATGAGCAGAATGATTGAAGTGTTGATTAATTTATGAGGATTTTTCAAAAGATAAAATATTTCTCTATCCTTTTGTCAATTTGTTAAAAGTCGAGAGGTTACAGTAATCTGATTTTATTTAGCAAATTGATCTCACATGTGAGAACCTATTCCTATATGATCCATCTTATATATATATATATATATATATAATTGTACAATAATCATCAAATTGATATTATAAATCCGAGAATTTTATATCAAACAGGCATGAGTATTAATAAGAAATAGTAGAGAAGAAAGTTTAAGGATAATTGAAAATACTCAAATTATAAATTTAATCTCACCAGAAACAATAACTAAAATTAAAAATTCTAAAAAAGCGATTTTTTCATGTTGGATTAGTTGTTATAGGAATAAAAGGATTAGGAAGAAAAGAGTTAGGTACTAAAGTTTTAACAATTTTAATGGATAAATCTTGGAGAACTAACATGAAAAAAGTTACTATTTCTAAAATGGAAGTAGACATGAATAGTGCAATATTTATTATTTATTATTTGTTTTTGGATATATTATATCAACTAGGAATGATTAACTATTAGCTAGAAACTAAGAAGGAGAGGAATTAGAAACTCATTCTCTTCATTGATGTGTGTGTAGGTGTGTGATTGTGTGTTTTTACAATAAGGGCTAAACTCTTTATATAGGAAAACATAAAGAAACTAACTATTTCTAATTGACTAACTATTTCTAATTTACAATTAGCCGACAAAGACAAAATGAAAGGCTAGTCTAAAGTGTTTTTTATTTTTGTCTTTGTCGGCTAATTGTAAATTAGAAATAGTTAGTCAATTAGAAATAGTTAATTTCTTTATGTTTTCCTATATAAAGAGTTTAGCTCTTATTGTAAAAACACACAACCACACACCTACACACACATATCAATGAAGAGAATGAGTTTCTAATTCCTCTCCTTCTTAGTTTCTAACTAATAGTTAATTATTCCTAGTTGATATAATATATCCCCAAAAAAAAAAGAGGGGGCGAGGGAATGACGTGTTTTTTGGGGATACATATTAATCAACATAAAATAAAAGAAGAAAGAAGAAGATGATTTTATGACAAGAGAGCTTCCACAACTAGGGCATCTATCCAGGTTGATCAGAGACATAAGTATGCACAACGTTTTTTTTTGTGTGTGTGTGGATATATTATATGAACTAGGAAGGATTAACTATTAGCCAGAAACTAAGAAGAATTAGAAACTCATTCTCTTCATTGATGTGTGTGTGTAGGTGTGTGGTTGTGTGATTTTACAATAAGAGCTAAACTCTTTATATAGGAAAACATAAATAAACTAATTATTTCTAATTTATAATTGGCCGACAAAGACAAAAATGAAAGGTTAGTCTAGAAAAGTAAAGAAAAACTTAGATGCTAACAATGAAGACTTAGAGCTACAACAATCGTGGCCAAAAATTCAAAAGTAAAGAAAAACTGTTTGACAAAGATGCTAGTAACGATAATTTTTATTTTTATTTTTCGTCATTGCATTCGTCATCATCTTCTATAAATCCCTGTGAGTTTTTGGAATTTTTTCATCATAGTCTGTATTCCTTTCTTGGTGTCCAAACACTTCTTCAGTATTGATGATGTGTTCGTCGTCTTCTAATTTTTCGCCTTCACCACTGAATGATAAAAGTATCTTCTAATTTTTTGTCCCAAAAATCTGGGTGAAATGTCCTTCTCCAAGGAGTTTATACTAGGTCTAAAAATTTACTTTGAAACCCATATTTTGTTGATAGTATTTATACATCTCGAGTTAGATAAGTGAGCTATTTTTAGTTTGTTGTAAGTTGTAAAGAAAGTTTGTAAGAGTCACGACCCATAACTCGTGCTTGGTCTTTGTCGAGGAACTGACGAAGTTTAAGGCTGGTTCTCAACCGGTATAAAGAAGAGAGAAAGAAATCCAAAGTAAGGGATTTCAGATCGCAAGATCTGGCATGGATATATGAGGGTTATCTCCGAACCACGATAAACTCTCGTGTCTCGATCTCTCTCTCTCTCTCTCTCTCTCTTATTCTCTCTTTACAGCTTACCTATTTTAAACTGTCATGCTAACAAGCGCATTCATCAGCATACACTTATCAAACTGTTAGTTTAGAGAAAAGTATTTTCAAAAGAGTTTTCCAACACTAGCCATCAATTTCCGCACTCCAGTTCAGTTTAATAAACTCAGCAGTTTACTGTCCGAGTTGGATAAACTGAACACCCACTCTGATCAAACTCTCTGACTCAGTTCACTAAGTCAGTGTGTACAAATCAGTTTGCATCTGTTAGGATATATTGTTAAGGGGGAACTTAGATTCAATTGTGTTTTGATTGGATTCCAAAACCCTCATAGAATATTTTCCTTATTATCTTTGATGATCCAGCTCAAGTTACAATGTATATTTTAATGTATTAGAAGAGCTTGCTTGTTAGGGATCTCACTCTTGAAATGTAATTTTAGAGCGTCTAGGTGAGAGCGCCTTTCAGGACCAGAGCGCGCTTCCAGGTCAAAGTGTCCGCAGCAAAGCCACATGGAAGCGGAGTGACTAAACAGCTCGAAGAGCGTGCTTAACTTAAAGCGTGAATCTTTTCCACCCTTAGGCAGTGTTTGGTGCATTTTGCCGAATCATCTCGAAAACTAGGGATGACTCATCTCTAGATGAATCATATGAATAGTGTCCAAGATAAAAGAGTCATATGCTTATTTGGTAGCAAAATTTTAAAATGAGATGAGAAAATATTTGTGTTTGGTGCAATTGATAAACTATAGATGAGAGACCTTATTGACCAAAATACTCTTTCAATAATTGAACTTTGGACAGTTATAATTGTGATTACTCATTGCTACTTATTATTATTATTATTATTATTATTATTATTATTATTATTATTATTATTATTATTATTATTATTATTTCTATTATTAATATAATAATAATAATAATAATAATAATTATTATTATTATTATTATTATTAATTAACAGCAACAAACATCTATATTATTAAAATTTTATTTATTAAATATTTAATTATAATCATTTTATCTATTTTAATCTAGTTTAGTGTTATTATTATTAGCAGTGATTTTATTATTATTATTATTATTATTATTATTATTAGCATCAATTATTTTATTTAATTAATGGCAAAATTGGAAAGTAGAGATTACTATTTAGGTGAGATGACTCAACTCATCAAATTTGAGAGTTGAGTCATCTCACCTCATGTCGGGCTTGGTACATGAAGAACGGGCCGGCTATTAGCTACCAAACACGGAGATGAAGCAAGATGACTCATCTCATCTTGCTTCATTGTAACGCCCCGTATTTTACTTAACTAGTTTAGTTAATTAATCTCGATTGATTGAGTTAATTATCAACTTCTAGTATTCAAGATATCTAGAACAATCGCTTAGAGAGCAATAATAGAATCGAGTAGCGACTCGACTTCTGTAGCTAATTCTTTCGAGAGATCGATTAAGTAGTAAAGATAGAATCAAGTAGCAACTTGATTTCTACATTATTTAGTTTTCGATAAGCGATTAGTTTTCGAATGAACGAATCGTTACTATCTCGATCACATAGCTAAATGATGATCGAGTAGCTCGAGTAAAAGATAGCCATCAACTCTCGGTTTTATTTAATTGGGCCAAGGCTCAATTAATTTATTAGACCGGACCAAGCCCACCAATATAGACATGGGTCGAGCCACTTATAGATGTGTCGGATCAAGCCCGATAGACGGACTAATGGGCCAAGTCCATAAATAATGCACTAAGGTAAAGCTCGAATATATACATATATATACATATAGGTGTTCTTCTCACTCATGAACCAAGAAAAGAGAACAAATAAAATATTATGGGTCGAAGGCAAACTAATAATAACTTGGGTCGAGCCCAAGTAAAATACGGAGAATGCACCCCATAATATTACACTATGGCCGAACACGACTCTTGAGAAGAGGGTTCGAATAGATGTATATATATATATATATATATATATAACTTAAAACATTCCATTCAAAATGTCCTTCTGGACAGGTAAAAGCTGTCCATGGTTTAAACCATTCTATATATATATATATATATATATACATACACATGTTTAACCAAGAAAAGCATTGTTCCAATACACACATATATAAAGATATATGCATACGTAAACCAAGAAAGCAAATTAGATTAATGTCACAGCTTTGACTAATTGTTCCAAGCCTGTTCGAATGAACAAGATAAACTCTCAAACTCACAATATCAAATTACAGCCTTAATACACTAGGATAAAAACAAAACAACCCAAGGATTCCCTCTTGTCTAAAAATAGAAAGAGAATCCACCTCCTTGGGAGCGCTTAGTTCCTAGTAGCAGAATTAACATCCCTTTAGCAACCTGCAAAAGAGGAAGAAAGGTCAACAAATAAGACAAAGATTAAGGGTCCAAGTCTGCAGTGAGACAACAAGCTAATTCAGATCCTAACCTATAGAAAAGGAAAGGAAGTCAGCTTTTTTTTTTTAGCTCCAGCTTGGCTGCAGAAAACAGCAAGCTTCACCCCAGTATCACCTACAAAAAGGAAGAGAGGAAATCAGCCACGTAGAGACAATAAGGGAAGGGAACCCAAGGTCTGCAAAATAAAACAAATAAGATGAGAGAGAGATTAGAAATCTGCAGACAACTCTCCCAAGTAGAACAAAAGAGACACAAAAACAGGTGGCTTTGAGATACTACAACCCATATCCTTAAGTCAAATTTCCTCTTCTAGCCATGAATTTCAAACAATCCTCTATAAACATACACACCCTCTCATTCAACCACATTTCACAGATTCAACCACCACATAGAGAAGAGAGAGAGGGCCGAGAGTGAAGGAGAAGCAGCAAATAGGAAAGGAGAAAGAGAAGGAGAAGAGGTAGCTAGCAACTACAGCTTCATCTTCAAGGTAATAACCGTAGAACCTCAACTAGCCTAGCATGAATTAGTTAATGTTTCAGCCTTAGAACAAGCATGAGCATTTCAAACTAGAAACCATAAAACAAGCATGCTAATCATTCAGTCTCAAGCCTTCCTTTTCAAAACTTGAACTCCTAAGCACGAATGTAAGAACCCATAAACTGAAAACTTCATGCTATGAAATCCCAACCAAGAAATAAGAATAATCAGCATACTCTATTCCAAGTTCTGGAATTATAACCCTAACGACTAAGGAAACCCAACCAGTCAATAATCAAATTAGATTCGTAAAACAAACGCCTAAGCTAAAACCAAGAACTAAGAAAATAAGAGAGAGCGAGAGTTGGAGACTCGAACCTCCGTCGGAGCTCGAAGCCTCGACGGCGAAGGAAGCTAAACAGAGCGGCGACGACAGCGGCGATCGTCGACGCCGAAGTTTCCGCAGCAGCAAGCAACGATAGTATGATCGACGTCGCATCCTCAAACCTGCAGCAAAATAGAAACCTATAACGTCTCTGTTCTTCATTAAAATTTAACCCTACCCTAAATTAACAGTGAATCAAAATCAGAATTTTTTTTATCTATCGACAATCAGAGAGAGAGAGTCGGGACAGCGGGAGTTGCAGCCACCGGAAGCAGAGCCGCGAGTTCCAATTTCAGTCGTCGGACGGAGCCCCACAGCGATGCCATCTCACCGTGCCAATTGAAACTTGAATCGAGGAAGAACTCGCCGGAATCAGCCACAAGAGCGAAGGGAAGCTCGCCCCAAAATTCGAATTAGGGATTCTGCTCTAAGTTCGATTTGGGGGAAAAAGGGACGCCCAAGACCAGAGAAAGACGAGCAGCAGACCGACGACGTATGGGTAGCGCCGGCTGCCGGTGAAGTAAAGAAGACAACCGGAGAAGTAGAAACAGAGAGAAATCGCGATAGATAGAGAGGTTCAGCGTGAAATGAACAAGGGATGGGGGTTGGGGTTTCTTGTGGTAATCCGGGTCGGGCCGGGTTGCTGACCCATGGGCCGAGTTAAAGTCCCGGGCCGAGTTGCCCTTTATTTGGGCCAGAGCCCATTTACCCGATTACGAGCCCAACTTCTTAATTAATTATGAATAGAGACGCAACTAATTAAATCGTACCCTTCCCGATATCTAATTTCGATAATTCGTACAGAATTATTTTGTGATTAAAAGAATTAACTTCAGAAAAGTTAATTAACCAGAATTTATTAACTAAGAGTTAATAATTAATCGTAATTGATTAAGCTAATCAAATACGCAGTTATATTAATCTAGATTAACAATAAATTAAAGATTAATTTATTGAAAAAAAAAAATCTTATAGACCGTTCACATAATGGGATCTATAACTCGAGATTAGATAACAGTAACCACGTTACTGGATTTAGAATAACCTCCGATCAGAATTAGAACTAAAATCTTAAATAAGATTTTATTCGTTAGAATACGAATCTTATCTCGATTTTTAATCGAAGGGTACGCAAAGGAGGAACAGTAGCAGGAGCAGAGATCAAGTCTCGTTGCAGTAGAGAAAACAAGAAGGTGGGCTTTCTATAAAACAAAGCATGTTTTATTAGATCAGTAGCTCTTTAAAAGTATTGTCATGTCATAAATATTTTCAGTTTTTGTATGATGCCTATCTGTTAAATGGCGAAATGCCAATTCATAAATCGAATTCGGGTCCTTGAATGATCAGCTATCATTCTTGGACTAGTGTACACATCGATCGTGTCATTGCAGATAGTGACCGATCACGTGACCGAGTGAGGTGGCCACCTCCTCGGACACAATAGACTCAGATATGGTAGATTACTACAGAACTTAGACTGCAGTCGCTTTTAAGATAACTCAGTTTTTCGTGAACATAGGCCTTTCAAGAAAAACCCTATGCTTCACTATGAATGGCTTGACAATAAAAATGTTTTGGGCATGTGTCCACTGGGTACTCAAGTACTCACGCCCTGTACATTATTTTCGATGTGCAGGTTGAGCAAGATGAATGGAGAGTGACCGGCGATGCTTTTGTCAAAGTTAGCAAGTAGTCTTAGTTGAAGATTTCTCTTGGTAGTACATGTCTTCATACATGTATTCTTAAATGCTTTTCCGCTGTGTACACTCTGATCCTTCTGTATCATTCGATATGGTTGTAATTCAAGTCAAAATCATGACAAATGGTGTCGTACTTATTCTGTCTATTATGTGCACCTATTGGTGTTTGTTCTATAAAATGTTCGTATCAAATTCCTGAATTTCTCATCTTTTGTAAATTATTCATAAATTTCCACCACAGTCACGAATCGCCAAGCTTAGCTATCAATTAGCAAAGTGTGGTCGTGACATTCATCTTGCTTCATCTCCCCTACAAAACACACCCTTAGCCGCTTGAGCTTCAGTATTGACGCAGTCAACTTGAGCGAGTGCATCTGACAAGCAGGTGAGAAGCGACAGCTGCCAGACCACGTGTCCGCTCAGGATTGCTCAACGGACTGTGATATGTCTAATCGTCGAACTTGCAGGGCTAGGCTCCACTAGTCAACGACTATCTTTCTAGGACTGTGCTCTATCAAGGAATAATTCAAATTCAGATTAGACAAGTAAGAAACACGCACTCTATCTCTCCAACGGATAGATTATTGTTCCTTACTATAAATAGAAAGTTCAAACTACATAGAAATAATGGTAGAGAGAGCAAGCAAACGAAGTAGAAACCATCCTACATCTCTCCCAAAAGATCTTCGGATTTCAACCTTCTAGTTTATCAATAAGGGTTCAACTTCTATATCCATAAGCCTTAAAGAGAAATCATAGCCTTCTACATTATGCTTCATTGTAAAAGGATCTCATTAGTTGAAAATTATACGAACCCAAACTCAAACCTAGTTTGAGAGTTTAGTTTATAAAAGTTGTAAGGCTCGTGAATGCCCATCGTATAAACTCACAAAGGCTCGTGAGTGCCCGTTGTATTAACTTACATAGGCTATTGGGTGCCCGTTGTAAACCCCAAGTTTTGAGTGAAATTCATCACTGAGTGAAGGTGATGAGAGTGTCAACGTCAGCTTTATCTAGGTTCATAAGAAATTACCTTAGATCTATAAGATCTGGAACACCAAACAGACAACGAACCTCGAACTGGAAAATACTTCAGACAAGTTACAAGATGAAGTACAAATTTGTACAAGGGATTGGAAAGGAAGGATTGCAAAAGAGAGTTTTTATTCAGAGTCAATTGAAGCGTATCCTCAATCTTGCACAAAGCTTCCTTTAAATAAGCCTCTACATCGGACTTCAAATGCGGACTTCAAACAAGAAGGATGAACAGGAACCGCACAACCAACAGTTCTCCTGATGTCATGTATGACATCAGCATAGTGGATGACGTTTTACTCCATAATTGAACACAGTATTACTGTAGATGAAAATCGTCATTGCTTACGCCATTGCACACCACTTCTGTCAGCCATCAATCATTTCTTCATTGAGATTGGGAATCTTGCATTATTGAGTTGGTTTCCATCTTGTCTTCATTAGATCCGGATGATGAGTTGTAATCCAATAATGCCTTCATTTGTTTCTTCAAATCCTTCTTTGAGGATCCTGCTAACAATTCTTGAAGAAGATCTTTAAGCTCCTTTTTAGGTTCAATTTTCTTTTCAATAACATGTTCAAGGGTAATAAGACCTTTGGCTACAAAAACTGATTCGGTGAAAAAATCAAATTTATCCCACCATTTGATCATAATTCTTATAATTGTCCAAATAATTTTGGAGCATCTCTCTTTTTTCTTTGGGATTTTGTATTTTATCTATAAGATCAAGAATTAAATTTTCTTCTTTAGTAAAGGAAGAGATCTTGAGTTTAATACCCGATTAAAAATATTAAAGGAAGAGATTTTGAGTTTAAATACCCGATTAAAAATATTAAAGGAAGAGATCTTGAGTTTCCTACACATGTTATACCCGATTAAAATTATTAATGAAAAGGATATAATATCTGAAGTTAAAGGAAGAGATCTTGAGTTTAAATTTGTAACTCAACCTAAAAGCCATGGGATTGACGTTCTTCAAAGAACGATAAAAAGAAGAAAAAAAAAATTTAAACTCTTTCAATCAAGAGATTGATTATAAGAAAATTGAAGATAAAATATCTTCTCCTTTGCTACAAAAGATAATTAATGATATAAAAACTTTTATAGAAGAAACCTTATGTTCTGAAATTCCAAATGCATTCTGGGAAAGGAAAAAACATGTTGTTTATTTACCTTATGAGCCTGACTTTATAGAAAGTCAAATTCCGACAAAAGCTCGTCCCATTGCAATGGGACCAAGGCATTTAGAAATTTGTAAAAAAGAAATTGAAGAGTTATTACTGAAAAAACTAATTAGACCATCCAAGAGTCCTTGGAGTTGCCCAACATTTTATGTTGAAAATGCAGCTGAGTTAGAAAGAGGAGTTCCTCGACTAGTTATTAATTATAAGCCTTTAAACAAGGTTTTAAGGTGGATTAGATATCCAATTCCTAATAAGAAGGATCTTCTTAACAGATTATATTCTGCAAAAGTTATGTCTAAATTCGACCTGAATCGGGTTTTTGGCAAATACAAATAGAAGAAAAGGATAGGTATAAAACGGCTTTTACCGTTCCTTTTGGGCATTATGAATGGAATGTCATGCCCTTTGGTTTAAAAAATGCTCCTTCTGAATTTCAGAAGATTATGAATGATATTTTTAGTGCTTATACGACTTTCATAATAGTCTATATTGATGATGTATTGATTTATTATGAATCAATTGATCAACATTTTAAACATATAAATATATTTATTAAAATAGTCAAAAAGGCTGGACTTGTTGTTTCGGCAAAAAAGATTAAACTCTTTCAAATAGAAATAAAATTTCTTGGTCATAATATCAGGCAGGGAACTATTTTCCCAATTGATAGAGCAATTATATTTGCGGATAAATTTCCTAATGAAATAAAAGACAAAAATTAATTACAAAGATTTTTAGGAAGTCTGAATTATATTTCAGAATTTTATAAAGAATTAGCACATGATGCTAAGCCTTTATTTGATAGGCTTAAAAAAATTCTGCCACCTTGGGATAATATTCATACCCAAGCTGTTAAGAAAATTAAAAATAGAATTAAGGAAATTCCTTGTCTTGCAATTTCGCATCCTAATGCTTTTAAAATTGTTGAAACAGACGCATCAAATTGCTGACTGCTGTGGTGAAGCAGTTAGATGTTAACTGGGCTAGGGTGCTAGTCAACTTGTTCATCAAAGAGGCCGCGGAGCGACCTGCCAGGATCAAGGCCAACATGCAACTTCGTCATGGCACCAAGCTCTCCATCATTCTGCAGAGAACACTTATAAATCGTATGTGGCCTGTCTGCACCGGATTTCCTGAGGACAAGCTGGTTCCTCACACCTGCAACCAGTTGATCATGATACTTGGCATTCTGCCACACAAGATCAACAAAGCAAAAGGTGCAGCCAAGCGTTTGCTCACAGAGATGCGCGATTCAAAGGAAGATGAAGATAAAAGTGAAGATGACAGTGAGAATGAAGAAGAAGACAGTGACGATGCTGAGATAGTCAGAAAAGGGAAAAGGAAGATGACGGATCTGCCGTCTGCGCCCTCACAAAAGCGTACCACTCGATCTGCAGCAGCGACCTTCGTGGAGGCAGACCCCAAACCTGCTAGTCCAACGCAGCCTGCCTCTCCACAGGTTGATGTGGAACCTGCTAGCGTCAAGTCCACTCCAGGTTCCCCGTCCAAAGCTCAGGACCAGGCCCCAGGCTCCGCAGCTATTGGCTCCTCGTCCGTAGCTCCTCCATTCAACAGCTCAAATGCAGTTGACAAGATGTTATCCTTCTTCAACGTAGAATTCCTTAAAATGTCTTGTAAGGTTAACATGTTGGAACTGGAAAACAAGATGTATGTTGATGAAAAGGTTGCAGCTTTACAAGCTGAGAATGCCAAGCTGTGGGAGTTCATCAAAGCTCACATTGGTGAAAAGGATGCACATGGGCAGTTCGTGGTGGACAAAGGACAGTCCAGCTAGGTGGAAACTGCGAAGATCAGAAACTGTGGACAAGTCACAGTTTGCATAGGGAAGTGTCATGGACGACCTGTATCAGTCTCCGTGTTTTGAATTATGTTTTAAATATGTCAATGATATGCCTTAATATTTCTAATGTTCAAATTTCAATGAAATATTTCTTGCTTCACTTGATAAATTTTATACCTTATCAATTATTTTCATTTATTGAAGCATGTGTTTTGTTATTTATTGAAATCATTATTAAGGATATTCTGACACAGTACATAACATTCGCACTTCACTTTCCATATATGTCAAAAAGTGCATGCACAGTGTCAAATCCGCATTTAATGCGAGGCGACGGTTGAGTGTAAGGGTTGTGCGAGTGGGCTTCACAACCACCCCACGCGCCCACTACCTCACGGATTTCTAGGGATTTAATCTCATCATTGAACGGTTGAAATACTTCAATCACAACCGCTCATTTTCTCTTATATATGTGCTCACCACTGTGCATCGTCGTTCTCATTCAAATTTCTGCATTCTTCCGCCATTTTTTTTTTCTACAACTTATCTCTTTCAAAATTTGACATTCTAAGTTCTCACTTATACTTTCTCGAAATGGCAGGAGAATCCACCTCTCACAATCTTCCAACGACGGTTGAACAGAAGATCCAGTACATACAGGAGTTTATTCTCGTGGAGCCCTCGGCAAATCTCTCTACATACGGCTACGCCGGCCTGAACGAGATGTACTCCACCATTAAAGCAGCGGATGGTTTTTACAAAATCATCTCTCATAAGCCAAAATTCTGGCTTCCTCAACAAGTCGCAATGTTCATCCTCTCTTATTTTTGCCAAGAAGATGTAGAATCTGCCCAATTCTATCTTCTGATACCCGATGAGCCCGACGCGCCCATTCTCATTCTACCGCTCATCACTCGGACCTACGGCATCGCAGATTCAGGAACTGTGGAACTCCTATATCACAAGCCCATGGGTCTCATTTTGGATATTCCTGATGCAGATCTGGAATCTGTGTATCAGAAAGCCTTGATGCAGCCTGCAGCAAAATATGATGGAAAGAAGTTCTCGCGACCTCTGCTGGGACCTGCATACAGAGTCCTCTTCGACTTTGTCCACAAGGTCTTCCCTGGTTACTCTGGTAACCACGACGCTGTCACTCCAGCGAAGTTCAGAGTGATGACTGCAATTGTGCAGGGTCTAGACGTGAACTGGGCCCGCTTTCTTCTCGAACTCAATTGTGCAGGCTGCGTACTTTGCTTGATGGGAAGGACAAATCTTATAGCGATTTGAAGTCAATATTCCTAATTCATTCCATCGAACAGCTTGAAATTGAAGAGCACACCCTGGGGAAGTATTTTGGCTATGCTTCAATTCCTGAAGCTCGCGATTACTTCAAAAATTATGTTCTCTCTAGGATGAAGAGAGAGGCCAGGGTTCTCAATATTGATTTGAAACCTTTTTACACTCATGATCGCAGTTCCTACAATTTTAGGTTTCCGGAGGATGATGTCTTCAGTCCTATTCCCTCTCCCACCCGGAACAGCGAAGACACAGAGTCCGATCATGATCGTGCACCTATGTATTCTGTTGCAACCGCTGGAACTCCTCTCACTGTAGTGCAAGAAAACTTGAAGAACTTCATCATTGAGGAGGTTTCCAAGGTGAAGGCAACAGAGGTTGAAGAACACAAGAAAATTGCTGACAAGATTGAAGCTATGGATAAAGCTGCATCCGCCATGCTGACCAACATAAGGGATGAAATGCCACAAGTTATTAAGGAAGTAGTGGCAAGCCAGTTCGCAACCTTCATCTCCACTCAACTCAAAGTAGAAACGGACAAGCTGCTTCCCATCCAGCTGTCCGAATTGAAAGTCGCCCACAAATCTTCTATTGAGGGCTTGCAATACGAGTTTGAACAACTCAACAAGCTTGTAAACGACTTTTCTACAAAGCTTACTCAAACCACATCCAGCTCACTGAAGACAGAGGATGAGTTGGAACGGAACATCAACTCCCTACTGCAGTTCAAGGAAAAGATCAGCACAAACCTGTCCTTGATCTCTGATGAACAAGCCTCCCTCAACACCCTTGTTCAGAATCTCATTGATGATAATGCCGAAAAGGGGGAAGGGAAAGGTAAGGAAAAACGTGGTGTTTCGAAATTAGTGAAAGGCAAGGAGAAACAGGTTGCGCAACCACAGGTTACGCAACCACCTCAAGGCAGAGGCAAAGGTCGCTCTGACCAACCTGTGATGCAAACAGAAGCTGCTCCGTCTGTGACAATCGCCCCTCAACCTGCTATTTTCAAGCTGTCTGCTCAAGAAAAAGCACAGGGTGAATCCACCCTCATCCGACTTATGGCAGAAGCTGGATATACCGCAGAAGACTGCGCAGATGAAGGCAAGCAGAGGCTGTTTCTGGAGGATTTGAAGAAACAGAGAGCAAGGGATCTCGCGTGGCAAGCTTCAAAGGACTTGAAAGCTACAAGGAACAGGTTGATAAAAGAGAACTGTCGAATTGGTTACCAGTGGAAGATCAGCTGATATGGGACGAGTTCATCAACCAATTCATCTTGCACCACTACTGGTTGCAAATCGATGCTCGTTATACTGGTAATACCAAAGCAGCATTTCACAACTGGCTGTAGACTTTTCAGATCGCGAATTCATCAAAAGAGTCAGGGCGAAAGCTGCAAAAGACAAGATCACACTCAATCCGCCTAAGAAAGAGACCTTCCGACCTCCCACTGTTTGTGACACTGATACTCCAGACATCAACAAAATCAATACATTCATTAGGAGTGTCGCAGCTCAGTATGGCTGCAAAATCACAAACTGTGACGAGTACAGGTCGATTCGCGACAGCATATATGCATCGATGCGAACTGTAAGCTTAGACAAGATTGCTGAAGATAGGTTCAAGTCATTAAGGAAGTAATCTGATCGCTTTCATTTATATCATGTATCAACCCTCTGTAATCTGTGCATATCAACTCAGTGATACTATAAATGAATTATGATCATCTTTTGTTCCTGATGACAATCTCTCTTTGTCCAGGCCTTTGCATGTTATGCCTTAAAATCTTCTAACATTTATAATCATGCAGTTGGTTGGGCATCAAACCTTTGATTTGTTTTTAATTCAATTTCTAAGCCAAAATGTAAAGTGTGGGTTTCGGCATTATCAAAAAGGGGGAAATTGTTGGGAACCCTTTGAAACTGAGTTTTGATAATGCTATTAGAAACCACACTTAGATACAGGTTTTAAGTGGAACAGGCTGGTCTCCGTGTTTGGATCAGTCAAGCTTAACTCGGATAGGTTGCTCATGTAAAGGTCAAGGTTGGTAGTGCAACCTTGTACCTAATCTACTCAATCTGTCATACTGTTCCATTAGGTAATTTGTCTATGTAACCTGCTCCTACCATACTCGAAGATTTCACACGAAGGTTACAGAAGACCGAAGACAGTTCGAGGTATAGGATGGTCAACCTGTGAAGACCAACCTGAGCTGTGGTTGAGAAACCTGTTCTCACTCAACGACAAGAATTGTGTCAATGTACGGTTCTGCAAATCCTGACACACTTCCAACGGCTCTATTTCAAATGCTTCACTATAAATACCTCAACTCATTCTAGAAAGAAAAAACGGGAAACTCAAAAATACAAGCCGAAACTTTGCAGAAATCTCAAGCTGAAAATCATTCAATCAACACTCGAAATTACTAGAGTTTTCCCAAATATTGATCTTTGTAGATTTCTGATCTCTCTGGAAACTGTCTTACTAGAACACATCACACACACACTCTCACTACCATCACAGTTGATATTTAGTGTAATTGACTGAGTTGTGTATTCCTAACGACGATAGCTATTCACAGCTTTCTACTTTGGATATTAGCGCTAGTTGTTTAGCGTTGGTAAGATTGTATGATAGATTGTATGTAAAGTAAGAAGAGACACGACTCAAGAATCGTGCTATATTCAGTCTAAAGAAAGACTTGAATTTGGACTGGACCTCCACCAGTGTTAAAAGGAGTGAATATCTCAAGTTAAGGGATTACAGATTCGACGGGATCTGGCGTGGACGTAGGAGCTGTTTACTCCGAACCACGATAAAAACTCCTCGTGTTTCTCTCTCTTGTTATTTACATCTTTATTTACAAAGTTTGCATGTTCACAACCTGCACTACAGTAACCTGTCTTGCATGAGTAGTTATCTGAACTGAAATTCTTTTGAAAACTGTGTTGAAAACGGTTAGCCAACCTTTCCACCAAACTTCCGCACGCAGGCTAGTTTTGCAAGCTCAGCAGTTTACTGATTGAACTGGAAAAACTAAACTGCTCTGATAAACTGCAGTGACGACTCAGTAAGATCAAATTGTTTTTGAAAAATCAAAACTGTTGGCTAATTGGTATATTCCCCCCCCCCCCCATACACCAATGACTACTTATCGGGGCCTACAAGGACCTATAGGTGTGATGCCTATTTGCTCACAGAAGTCTCCAAGAACTTCTTTTCCAAGAACTTTCTCTTTTTGAATTTGTTTATGTAATTTTATTTCATTACATAACGCTATTCCTTCTGCAGTTATTTCTGCAACTAGATCACCATATGTATAAATTGAACAAGGAATCAATCCTTGATTTTTCTGTTTTATACGAGTTTTAACTCTTTCACAGAACATATGGGGTAGTCCTGATAAGAACTTTTCTTTCCAAAAATCATGTCCACTATCTTCTCTAGAGAAGATTTTTGAAAAGAATACGTCCTTATACCATTTAAAATGGGATAATTTAGGACTCCTTAAACTCATAAGTTGTTCTTGTGTTTTGTCATAATGAAGATTGGTTGTACCAATAAAATGCTTAGCAATTGTAAAAACTAGTGTATTGACACAATTGGTGACTTGATTTTCACCTTCTTGCTTTACAGCAGTAAGAATATGATTTTTTACTTCACTGGATAAGTGAAAATCCCACCAACCTCTAAGTTGGCATGTAAATCCTTGAATTATTGCCATAGCAATAGTTTTATCATTATTTCCTTTTAATTTTGATGTTGTAGCATACATCAACATAAAATGTAATTTTGTTTGAATCTAATATTCGGAATGACCATCTATATTCCATTCAGTTATAGAACTACCATCAAAAGAGGCAGCACCATAACTATCTTGTTATTCAAATAGAAGATCTATTGGTGTCGGCCTATGATAATAAGGCTTACCAGGCATATTATAAACCTGTTTTCCTTTATACCCAACTTTATTAAGTTGAAGCGGCACATTATTTTGTTCTTCTAAAAATATTTGTTCGACATTATTAACGTCTTTATCAGAACTATCAGAATCAGAACAATTACTTATTTCTGGATTGTCTACTTCAGTAATCGGGGCAATCTGAACTCCTTTAATATCAAGGCTTTTAAGTCTTTTGATTATCTCATTAACTAATTCAAAATTTGTATTTTTATCAATATTTAAATTGATTGCTTCTGAAGGTAAAGGTTTCAATAAAACCTTTTATGTACTAACAATACTATTATTGTTGGTAGGCTGTATATAAACACCTTGACAAACGTTTTGTTCTATTCTATTTAATTGTTTTCCTATGGACTGTAAACTGAGATTTGTATAATTATTTTGCTCAACAACAACTTCAATCTTATTGTTATCTGTTTCTATAGGGAGTAGCTATAACTTCCTCATCTCTTATTTTAATAATAAGATTCGAATTAGGAGGATGAATACTCCTAATAACTTTTCCATTTTTTGTCATATAATTCTCATAATTAGAATTAATAGTATCAATAGTCTTTTCCTCAGCGAAATTAGGAAAATCTTTTTTATCTAATTTTTAGAATTTTCTAATTAATTCAAAGAAGTCTATAACTTCATCACTTTTTTCTAGATAGTTTCTGTATCTCCTAAACCATTTCTTTTGACTAGGTTCATTTTTTAAAAAGAACCATTTTCTTTTTATCTCATTTTCTGGAGAATAAAATAATTCTCTAATATTTCCTTTAAAAGGAAATTCGTCATTTTCTTCAAGTGTTATAGTGTTTATTCCAAAAACACTTCTATCATCATAACCCATATCAGAAGGGGTTGGTGATTTACTAGAAGATTCAGGGATTTCAACCTTATATTCAGGTTGACTAACACCATCAAAGGTAGTCTTTGATCTAACACTTTCTCTTTCTAAATTATACAAATGAATTGAAGAAGTACTTGAAAAACTATTTTCATTATAAGATTTAGACTTTAATTTAAGTCTAGAAACTCTGCCTGTTGAAAATCTTATTTCAACGCACCATCTGGATATTCAATTAAATCCTCTAATTTAGAATTTTCAATTTTTTCTGGCGGATTTGCATCTTCTAAGATCCACCTTTCAGGTAACTTAACCTGATCCCACGAAATTGTTTTTGGAATAACAATATTGCTTTTAGTAATATCAGTAACAAATAAGGTTGTAAAATTATTTTCTGTAGGAATGTTTCTGATATTAGAAACAGTAGTATTCATGACTCTATAGTATATTCTATATACTCCCTCCGTCCCGCGGAATTGTCCGGTAGGGAAATGGCACAATAGTCAATGCAATGTAGATATGTGGTTGTAATTAATTATAAGGAGAGAAAGTTAATTGTAGCCACAAATTTTTTGCCATTTTAGGAAACCGAACAATTAAATGGGACGTCCGAATAAGGAAACAGAGACAATTGCCGCGGGACGGAGGGAGTATAAGAATAACATTTTTAGTATTTCTCATGGTATTAAAATCCATCGGATTTAAAATCTATGCATAAAGCATGCATAAGATTTGGATCTCTAAGAGATACAATAAAATTAGGAAAGCACGAAAAATATATCGGCCCATCACATAATGTAGATTCAACTATTCCTAATAAGGAATCGTGAACTTATTGTGTCTCTTATCTCTAACAGCAATTATTGCTGATGTATTCAAACCTAACCTTGTAGCAGGTTTTAGAGCAACTTGAACCATTCCTATATGTAGGAATTTATTATTCTCTTTATGATATTTAATAAAATCTTTTGAGAATAATTGGAACGATCTATATTCCTCTGATAAGGGAATAGCTTCTTCAACAAACAATAACATCAGTTTTCTTAATAAAACTGCCAGAACTTTTATAAATCTTTGATGCCGAATATTCAGGCATTTTCCATTCATTTAGACTTTTATTAAAGTCTTCTTGAATCATAATTTCTTTGTTTTTCTTCTCTTCTACTACCACTTATAGTATCCCGTAAAAGAAACGATACTTCAAAATTATATTTTAAAACCCGTACTAGGTTTCGGTGGAAATGCGTGCCCGAAAAGTCAATAAAGTGAAAGTGGCCTAATAAATGGGATGGAGGTAGTAATTTTTTAATATGCTCATTAGCATTTCTTCTAAAGGACATTGCCTTTGTCAATCTATCCATTCTCTATCCTCTGGATCACTGTCAATGAGTAATTTTTACGCCAAGACTTCCTCAACGCCTTCACACGGCAACACGGAAGATAAAGGAGGCAATGCGACTTGGGGTTTCACCAGATAAGAGAAAAACAAAACAACAAAGAAATATCCAACAAAAGAAATACTTCAAAGTAATTAAGCAGCAAGAAAAGAAGCTTGTTTTTCAAATATTTGTAAAGATAAGAGAGATGATCTTATTTTAGATCTATAGAAGAAATCTTTAGTTTCTTCTGAAATATTAGGGTCTTCTATTTTCTCTTTTAGAAACTCAATATAATTTCTAGTATACTCGATTTTAGTACAAACCTTTTTCTTATAAGAATAATTACCAGGAAGAATATAATCACTGGGAGCACTCCAAATACCGTAGATAAACACGTAACGGTCAACGTCAGCTTTATCTAGGTTCATAAGAAATTACCTTAGATCTATAAGATCTGGAACACCAAACAGCACAACGAACCTCGAACTGGAAAATACTTCAGACAAGTTACAAGATGAAGTACAAATTTGTACAAGGGACTCGAAATACTTTTATTGATACTGATTTTTAATACATAAATACACACTATTCCTCACCAAAAATGGCTCGGATACCACTTTTAGCGGAAGGCTTACATTAAGAAGGGATTAAAAAGGGAAAATAACAATACTGATATTTTACAATGGATCGGGTAGAGGAATATTACAAAAGATGGCTTAAGGAAGGATTGCAAAAGAGGAATAGAGGAAGGATCGTGTCTCGATCTCTCTCTCTCTCTTATTCTCTCTTTATAGCTTACCTATTTTAAACTGTCATGCTAACAAGCACATTCATCAGCATACACTTATCAAACTGTTAGTTTAGAGAAAAGTATTTTCAAAAGAGTTTTCCAACACTAGCCATCAATTTCCGCACTCCAGTTCAGTTTAATAAACTCAGCAGTTCACTGTCCGAGTTGGATAAACTAAACACCCACTCTGATCAAACTCTCCGACTCAGTTCACTAAGTCAGTGTGTACAAATCAGTTTGCATCTGTTAGGATATATTGTTAAGGGGGAACTTGGATTCAATTGTGTTTTGATTGGATTCCAAAACCCTCATAGAATATTTCCCTTATTATCTTTGATGATCCAGCTCAAGTTACAATGTATATTTTAATGTATTAGAAGAGCTTGCTTGTTAGGGATCTCACTCTTGAAATGTAATTTTAGAGCGTCTAGGTGAGAGCGCCTTTCAGGACCAGAGCGCGCTTCCAGGTCAAAGCGTGCTTGCAAGACCAGAGCGCGCTTCCAGGTCAAAGTGTCCGCAACAAAGCCACATGGAAGCGGAGTGACTAAACAGCTCGAAGAGCAGTGCTTAACTTAAAGCGTGAATCTTTTCCACCCTTAGCCGCTTGAGCTTCAGTATTGACGCAGTCAACTTGAGCGAGAGCATCTGACAAGCAGGTGAGAAGCGACAGCTGCCAGACCACGTGTCCGCTCAGGATTGCTCAACGGACTGTGATATGTCTAATCGTCGAACTTGCAGGGCTAGGCTCCACTAGTCAACGGCTATCTTTCTAGGACTGTGCTCTATCAAGGAAGAATTCAAATTCAGATTAGACAAGTAAGGAACACGCACTCTATCTCTCCAATGGATAGATTAGTGTTCCTTACTATAAATAGAAGGTTCAAGCTACATAGAAATAATGGTAGAGAGAGCAAGCAAACAAAGTATAAACCATCCTACATCTCTCCCAAAAGATCTTCGGATTTCAACCTTCTAGTTTATCAATAAGGGTTCAACTTCTATATCCATAAGCCTTAGAGAGAAATCCTAGCTTCTACATTATGCTTCATTGTAAAAGGATCTCATTAGTTGGAAATTATACGAACCCAAACCCAAACCTAGTTTGAGAGTTTAGTTTATAAAGCTTGTAAGGCTCGTGAATGCCCATCGTATAAACTCGCAAAGGCTCGTGAGTGCCCATTGTATTAACTCACATATGCTCTTGGGTACCCGTTGTAAACCCCAAGCTTTGAGTGAAGTTCATCAATGAGTGAAGGTGATGAGAGAGGATGTAGGAGCGTAACCTCCGAACCATTATAACTCATGTGTTATGTGTTTTATATTATTTATGCTTTGATTATTCATAACACACACACACACTCTAAGTGATAAACTGTTTTAAGTGCAAGTTTACTAAAGTGAGTATAATTGCTCACCATATTCCGCACCACACACACGTCAAGCGAGAAGCTTTGAAAGCGTGAAACTCTTTCAAAGCGAAAAATCGAAGAGAAGTTAAACACTTATGAACACACGTATTCACCCCTCTCTACGTGTGTTACTCGCTATCTTTCGGGACCAACAACATCAAAATCGAAAACTATTGGAAATTTGTGTTTCCCCCCACCCATACACCAACAAACTCTTTCTGGGACCAACATTTTAATTATTTTTACTGCTTATTTTATTTTTTTTACTAAATTAATATCTTCTTTATTAAAATTTCTTTGACCGTTTTTAGTAGTTTTGATGTATAATGGTCTTGCAAGCTTACTAAGATTTGGTATAAATTTTCTAGCGTAATTTAGCAATCCTAAAAATGCTTGGATTTGCTTTAAACCTTCTAGTTTATCTGGAAAATTTAATAATTTTTCTGCAATGTGTGATTGCAATTCAATTTGTCCATCTCCAATTTCTAATCCTAAGAATGATATTTTTCTCTTAAATAGTTCCATTTTTCTTTTACTTATTACAATACCTTGTTTTTCCATCTCTTTAAAAATAATTTCTAAATGGTATTCATGTTTTTTAATGTTATTACTTGCTACAAGAATATCATCTATAAAAACTAAGCAGAACTCATATTTTAGAAAGATAGAGTCCATAAATCTTTGAAAAACTGATGGAGCACTTTTTAAGCCAAAGCTTAAAACATTCCAGTCAAAATGTCCTTCTGGTCAGGTAAAAGTTGTCCATGGTTTAAACCATTCTTCTAATTAATTGATTATATCCTGATTTGAGGTCAAACTTACTAAAAATCTTTTTATTTTGGATTAAACTTATTAATCCATCTTTATTTGGAATATTGTAATCATCATCAATTGTGTTATCATTTAATCTTTTATAATTATAAACTATTCTTGCTTTTCCTCTTTTAATTTCTGAATGATTTCTAACTATAAAGGCTGATGTTCTGTGAGGACTTTCTGATCTTCTAATTAATTTTTGTTCTAACATTTCTAGAATTTGATTTTTTTAATTCTTCTCTATCAAGAGGAGAGTATTCTATATTTGTTGTAATAATCCTTATATCAGGATTCTTAATTTTTTGTTTTATTAGATAATTTATTTTTGTTTTAGTGATATCTTCGCCTATTAATCCTATTTTTTCAAGTTTCTAAATTATAGGGTAGTTTATGCTATTTGTAATATTTGGTCCCTTTTCTAATTTGTGACCTAAAATTTTTCCTAATTAAGACATTGTTTTCATTTTCTATTTGATTTATTCCGTGGTTTTGAGATTGTTTAAAGAAATTGAATTCACCAGTTCTACCACGCTTTCGAGCGAACTCTGATGTCTGACTATATCTATTTGTGGGAAAATTATAAACCTGTTTACTAAGAGTAATTTAGTTTTGCGCTATTGTAATTGATCCATGTAACCTTATAATTAAGTTTAATCCTAACAAAAAATCTTCTGATTTTACGGATTGTGGATTAATAATAACATGTGGTAATTCATATTTATAACCAAAACTTCTTGCAAAATCTAAGAATTGAATTCCTAGTGTTTTGATTTCGTGTGTAATTGTCATTATTCTATTTTCAACGGTTCTTGTTTGTATATTATAAGTTAATTTTTCATAATATTTTTCTGGGATCAGACTATGTCCTATTAAACTTTTAGTGCTTTCAGTATTAAGTGTGGCTACTAGTGGTATATTAGTATTTTGATCTACCCAAACTCTACAATGTAAAGTTATTAAATTTGGAGTTTCCTTATTAATACTTTCAAGACTTTTATTATTCATAGAAATAACTTCATGTTTTTCTTCTAATTGTTGTGACATTTTACTACATTCAGTTTCTATTATAGGTATATTTTTTCCTTTGTTAAGTTTTTCTTCTAATAAATTATACTTAAATTATAATTGTTGTATTTGCTGCTCTAGGAGTTTAATAGCTAACTCATGTTTATCTATTCTTTCTTTATAAAAATTTAAATTTTTATCTTGTTGTAATATATTTGGAGTTCTTCCTTCTAGTTCGGTATTAATTTTAAATTTTTCATGTATATATAGAAAGCATATTTCTCTAAAGCATTTATTATATTGATATCTTTTATCAATAGCTGGAAATAATTTACAAATAAAACAACGAATATGATTATTTCCTTAAAATCTTATCCAATCATGTTGACACTCTATTTCTGTATTCATATATGTATAAGTTATTTGTGTTTTTTCTTCTTCACTGTATATACTATATACTGAATTATTATCTGAATCAGTTTTAATTTCTTCTATTTCAAAATCTCCTATTTGTTCAACTAAATTACTTCTTTCTCTGTTTCTATTATCTTTATTTTTATCAGGATATCTATTTGCTAAATGTCTTGGATCTCCATAAATAAAACTTTTACAATTTCTGTTTTGTGGTTTTCTAACATATTTATTTTTATCATAATTTTTATTTCTATCAAAACTAATACTTTTTCTAATTTTTTTATATTTTTTAGGATTTTCATAATATCCATATGCTTGTGGTGTATAAATTGTTGTTTTACAAAAAGTCCATGCATGACTTTTAATTTTTCCTTGCATTACAGCTTCTTTATATTTTTCTTCTAATTTATGAAAAACAAAAGACACTCTTGGTCCTATTCCTAAATTTGTAGGTTTTGGATCAAATTTTTTCCATTCTTCATGGAGACCTTTTCCTAAATCTCCTGGTAATTTTATAAAATACTTATCACATAATTCATCTTCCATGGCTTTTCTTGTTTGTGATATTATTCTAGTGAAATATGTATTAAATTCTCTAATATATTTAAAATGTGAAATGCTTAATTATTCTAAATTTCTAATTACAGTATCTTGTATAAATGCATTTTCTTTTGTAGGATCAACTCCTAATAATAATATTCTAATTTGACTTGTGAAATTGTAAGGATTTTCTCCTAAATATTTTATTTGATTAATTTGTTTAGGAGCTTGATTCTTTTTACTTTGCCATAATTCTAAGGCAATTGGTCCTAGAGTTGTTTCTAAATATGCAAACATATCAATATATGTTCTTTTATTTGTTTCCCAATTTCTTACTACATTTTGTTCCCAAATTAAAATTTCATCTGGCAATAATTAGGGACTTTGTTGTTCTAATAATAACATTTATTTACTGTATAATTTTCCTATAGGCATTCAACTTCCTTTTCCTTTAAATTGAGATTCTCCTTTGTATTTTAGATTAGAGGGAGCCCAATTTTCTCTACCCGTATTTTTTGTTGTGCCTGGTCCTGTATGTGAAAATTTCATTTTTGGTCTTTTATATCCAGTTATAGTTGTATCTATAAAATTTGCTTCTTTTTTTATAAAAACCTGTAATCGTACTTTTACCATTTATTATATGTAACAGCCCTCAAAAATCCGTTCTAGAAAAATCGAGCTATTTAATGATATAAAATTTTTAAATTAGCTAATTACTACCTTCATTTCATGGAATATGACCCCTTTGCTTTTGGCAATTGCTGGCACGTTTTTCCACGCTTCTTGATAATGGGTTTTAAAATGGATTTTTAAAATTTCTTTCTTTTACGGGATACTACAACAGTCGTAGTATCCCGTAAAAGAAATAAATCTTCAAAAATCCATTTTAAAACTCATTATCAAGAAGCGTGGAAAAACGTGCCAGCAATTACCAAAAGCAAAGGGGTCATATTCCATGAAATGGAGGGAGTATTAAATAAGAGCTCTAGACTCTATTATATAGTATTACCCGGATATGAGAAGCATTTAACAACCTTATGACACGATCCGGAGTAAGATTTAGAGCTCTAGCATGACTAGCAATGGCTAACGAATCAGATAAGTGAGCTCGGAAGAGCTATTAAGTAATTGTGAATTATTCATCGACTGCCATAGCAGTCTAGTGAATTACGAGAATAGCGAAGGTGCTATTTGAGGAACACGAGTATAGAGCATAGTATGACGATACGATTAAGATGAATCATATGTTACAGGTTCAATGATATGATTATGTGGTAACATGATTGATTGTGTATGTGATTATATGTGAAGTGTAATTTATGTGACGAAGTGATCGAGAATCACTTGTATATGAATGGTGATCAATCAATTGGACACCATATGTATTTCTATACATTAATAGGATTAAGATTAAATACATAAGTAATAAAAATAGTGGGAGGAAAACACACTTCTGCACTAATAAAAATAGTGGGAGGAAAACACACTTGTGCACAAGTGCACAAGTGTCACATAGTGAGTGAATGAGAACTAAATATAAATAGCTAAAAGTCAACCAAGTCTTCATTCCTCCTCAAGACATCCACCCTAGAGAGAGAAGCTATCCTTTCTCTCTAGAATTCCAGCGAGCTTCTCCACCTCCGGCCGCCGTCCACCGCCGCCGGTGATCATTTTCCGGCATCACCCCCAAAATCTCCCCTCCCCCATTTTCCAACCTTCTAAACACGATTATGAAGTCCAACTCATGATCCAATGGCTGCATCCAGTCCATGAAAGCTACGAAAAGTTTGAAGTTGAGGAGTTGTTCGATCATTCCACTCATTGAGGTATAATTTCTTCTATCTTGATGTACTAAGGCTAGAGCTAAGCTATAAATGAAGATTTGAGTATGCTAAGGGATGATTCTTATTCGGCCCTTTCAATCAAAGTTGATCACTCACTCTAAATCCTTCATATTTGTGATCTACACCATGCCTCAATTACATTAATGTAAAAATCTTGAATGTCAATCGGTAGAAATATGGATCTCTTCATGGCCGACCTCTGTATCCTTAAGATATCAATGTTCTTGATTGTTACTTGATAATTTCAGCCTTGTTTCACGAATATAGAGCTTATAGGATGATGTTTATGTTGATGAATTTCAAAGATGATCATCGTCGATTCTAAGAAATTCGTGGCATATTTTAGTATAATTTATTTTGCATATTGAAGTTCATGATCTTAGTTTCTATTGATATGCTACACGCCTTCATCCAAGTTCGTATGAGTTCACAATGATGATTTGAAGTTGATATGTCCATTCTGGAAATTCTGGAGAATCTTTACTAGCTTCGAACTTGATCCAAGATTTTCACCATGATCACTTGTTTATCTCCAGAAAAGTTAAACACAAAAGTTATTCTATGTTTTCTCACCTTTCTAATGATATAAAGTGCACCTTGAACCATTAAATATCGAGTGAGTTATCTTAGCTCAAAGTTGATGTCTTAAACTCGCCGATTTCTAGTTTCCAGATTTTAAGTACTTTAATGATGAGTTAATATCTCCAAATCCTTACGTGCAAAACTTCTAAATTTTAAACATGTTATAGCCTTACATATTGACTTTCTAAGTCTACAAATGTGGCCTGTTTCACTTAGCCAATTGTGAGAATTAAATATTTTCCGGAAGCATCACCAAAATTCCTTCGCTGCTAAAACAGTGGCAGAGATTGATCCATAGCTCATAGTGTGTTCATTTCCAGAACCTGCAATTGATGTCAGATGAAAGCTTATCCTCTTAGGTACCTGTCCATATGTCTTACACCTTCAGTGGTGTTCAAATGCTCAAGATATAGCCAATTATTTCAAGTGTGGCAATTTTTCCTAAGTTCAATTCAACTACTCAAGTTACACTCACTCTTGAACCAATTCATTGTACTTCAACCTTGATATTGATTCTCAAAGTTGCTTGATTACCTGCATTCATTCTCACACGCACTCTAAGTGATGAAGATTAAGAAACTAAGTGTGAGATAAGTTAAGAAGTTACAAGATAAAGACTAAGTACATAAGAAATGATAAGTACAAATGAAAAGTATTAGTACATGATGATAATGAGTTAAGATAAGATAGAGACTAAGCCCATGTTTGGTTCAAGTTTTTTTTGGGTATGGAAAGGGAATCAAGTAATTGATTCCATTACATTTTGTTTGATTTGAGTAATAGGTTATCCATTTCCCTTACTTGGAGGTAAGTCAATCCATTACATTGTTACCCCTCAAGAATGAGAGGAAACAAGGAGAAATGAAACCCCCTCATAAGTGACTCATTTCTACTATTGAACCAAACACTCAATAAAAACAACTATTATTATTACCATTCCTTACTTGACTTGATTCTATTCCCTTTCTGTTACCCTACTTGAACCAAACGAGCACTAAGTATAAAAAGGTTAAGTAAGCACAAAAGGATTCATGATTATGAACTAGTATTAATGTACTATATGTGAATATGTGACTAGCTACGAGGACAAGGCGACAAATTGAGTCGGAGTTGCTTGCTACATACCTACTTGCTTGCTTGATTGAGCACTTAAAGAGTGAGCTTTATTTTCTTAATAAGTTTTCAAAACGCATATGTTTTAACTGCATGTTATGCATGAGATATTATGACATGTTGGACTTGCCTTGTTTTATGAGCATTCATCTACCAGTCTACTCACTGCAGATGAACAATATCGGCCCGCTGATGAAGGTATCAGCGGGTGTGCGCACGAAGAACTGTAAGGTACTCGAGAGGGTGGTCAACCTCTCGGCACAACTCTAACTCGTAGACTTAGGTATGTCATGATTGCTTGTGGCCACACATATTTATGAATGAGCATATGAAAATATAAGAGCATGCAAAGAAATGATTTTCAAAATGCTGCTCAGGTTCTTTCCAAAACCCCTGAGTTAGCTTACAATTGGCAAGTCTATTTATAGCCTAAGTGGCATTGATTTTGGGGGAAAGCTCACTAAGTACAACCAATATACTTACCTCCTGTGCGTATTTCTAAACGTGCATGTTAACTGGAAGCGCTTGGGATGCAAAGGAGGCGAGCCGAGGATTGGGATATTATGGTTGTAGCTCTGTGACACGTGTCCCCATACATGTGTCACATCTATGCTTCCGCAACAGATCTAAGACGATAAGTTCATAAGTTAAGATGATTAGCAAATATGTTGATGTTCAATGTAATAATGTAAGTTATAAGTTGTTAATCAAAAGATGAGACAAGTTGAGGTCATGGAGTTAATAATGTAAATAAGTAAGTTAAGATATAGGTTATAAAGCAAGAGACATGTGTGTTCTAAATTCATGTTTAACTTTTCTTTTATCAAACGCACCAAGTCCTTAGGTATGATATAGCGAATATCATGTTGTACATCCATTTCCTTGAACTTCTTCCATTCAGTATGCTTAAACCATTCTTCGGTTGGGTTCCTTCTTTGATCCTCAAAATCCTTTCATATAGAGCTAGCAAGATGTATGCTAAGTATTTATTCATGAGTTCCTTTAGCGTTCCGCCTGTAGCACACCGGTCTCCGAGGCATATTTTTACATGCCCTAGGGGTCGGGGTGTTACATTATATCACTTACTAATGGTAAGTTAAAGTATTTTTATAATTCAACATATGACTCTTCATAATTCATACCTATTTCCATCATACATTCAATTATCATATCATCTACTTGTTCTTGTATATTTAATTCAGTGATTTTTTATTTATTATTTGTTCAATAAAAGTTTTTGTTTCTTCTATTTTAAAACCTGTTTCAATTTCAATTTCTGATTCATTATCTGAATAATCATTTATTTCATTAAATTTACTATATCCAATTAAATCAATTTGATCATAATCTTCTGATGCAGATTTTGTATCATAAATAGGTTGTGAATCATAAATAGAATTTTCTTCTATATTTGCCATTAATGTATGTTTAATATTTTCATCTTCACTTTTTTTATTTTCTTTTTTAATATAGTCTGAGATCTTAAATTAAAAGATCCAGTACTTGTTTCATACATAAGACTTTTCTATGGAATTAAAATATTATTTTCTTCATTAATATTGAAATTTTCTAATGACCAATCTAATCCAGCAAGATCTTCTGGATTAATTTTATAGGATCAATTATTTTTTATTTCTTTACTATTAATATTTTTTACAATTCCATCTATATTTACTTTAAAATTTATACCAGATCGATTACTTGCCTTTCCTAAAATTCCTATGCTTACAATCAGATTATTTCTTATATAACTATCATATTCTTTTGTCTGCAATCCTATTTTTAAATTTTTAAATTTTTTAAATCATTTATATCTTTTAATATTGCTAGTAAACAATAAAATATTGCACTATTTTGGCTCATGTCTATTTCCATTCCAGAAATAGTGGCATTTTCATGTTAGTTGGAGGATTTATCCATTAAAATTGTTAAAACTGTAGTACCTAACTCTTTTCTTCCTAATCCTTTTATTCCTATAACAACTAATCCAACATGGACAAATCATTTTATAGAATTTTTAATTTTTGTTATTGTTTCTAGTGAGATTAAATCTATAATTTGAGTATTTTCAACTATCCTTAAACTTTCTTCTCTACTGCTTCTTATTAATACTGTATTAATATTCATCATGCATGTTTGATGTAAAATTCTCGGATTTAAAATATCAATTTGATGATTATTGTATAATTCTAAATTTCTGTCTATATTAATTTCATCTTCAATTTGAATAACATTTTTTGAAGAATTACTTCCTGATCCTCTTGTAGTTATTCTATTAAAAAAGGAATTTGAAATTATGTCATTAATATATGGTTCTAGACCTTCCTGTAAAATTATTCATTTTTTAGCTTTCCAATGTTTGTAAATAGGTGGAGTAATTCTTTTCTAGGTTTTTCATTAGGTCCTAAATCTAAATTGTTTATTATTTTTGTTAATTTATCAAGTTCTTTAGAAAAATCGAAAGGTTCTGAACTTTCTATTTCTTTTGTTTTAAGCTTTTTAATTCTGAAATAATATGACTATTTTGATCTTTTATAAAATCTAAATTTTTTGTATTAATTATGTTAAAATTTTGAAATTTTTATTATTTTCTCTTTCTAGTCCTGTAACGCCCCGACCCCCAGGGCATGTAATAACGTGCCTCGGAGAACGGTGCGCTATGGTGGTACGCTAAAGGAACCTTATATGCTAATTTGACTTTAATGACTTTAATAACTTTAATTCACTAAAATAGTAATCCATGATGTTTACTGTTGAGATATTATGTTAAGGAGAAACTTGAATCAAGTTAATAAATAATTTGTTTTGATTCGATTCCAAAACCCTCTTTAGAATATTTCCCTTATTATTCTTTGATGAACTAGACAATATCAACTTAGCAAAGCTTGCATGTTAGGAAGCTTTTGTTTTAGTCTAGAAGCACTAAGGATGAAGCAGTCAGAGTTCGCAAAGCGTCAGGAAGCGAAGCGACTCCAGCAGTAAAAGCGTTAGCAGTAAAGTTTGACAAAGCGTCATGGAGACACTTCAAATAAAGATGCTTAGAGCGAGCTTCCGTCCAGTAGAAGCAAAGCGCTCTCAAGTCAGCTCACCCAAAGCGTCTGTGGTCTAGAGCTGAACTTAAAGCGTTAATCAGTGCTAGTGTGATAAGTCTGATTTTCAAACTTTAGGATGACTGACACCTCACCGCCTAAAAGCTTACGTGTCAACACACTATTGCACAACGGATGTGGCTACAAGTCCGAAAAGTCAAGGTTAGGTGAAGACTGTCATACCCCTAGGTGCGGCGGACATCCCTTCCTAATTCTACAGTCTGAAAAGCGACTGACACGCCGAATTATCCGAAAATTAAGGAACACGCAACCCCTTCTTTCTCAACGGGAAGTAGGCCTTACTATAAATAGAAGGAGTTGCACACACTAAAACTAATGCACGTACAAATAATTCAAGCATAATACTCGTAAGAACTCAAGCAAATTATTCTTTACATTCCTTAGTTCTTTCAAAGTGCTTTCCATTAGTGTGTCCTCAAGAAATTTGTTTTCTTGAGTATTGCAACTACTTTCTTTCTAGGTTCAACCGCATATATCCATAACCTAGCTTCGAGAATCCTTATCCCATTACTAGTGATCTTCTTTGTAAAGGATTCTCATTTACGAAAACCCAAAAACCTCAAAACTAAGTCTATTGTGTTAGATTAAGTTGTAAGGTTGTAAAGTTTTTGTAGCAAAGTTTGTTGTAAGGTTGTAAAGTTTTTGTAGCAAAGTTTATTGTTGTAAGGCCTCTCGAGAGCCCGTGAAATCTCTGAGGATTCAAGTGCAAGTTTGTTACTAGCCTTGAATCACTTTCCCTTGGAAGTATAAAACAAGGGATACCAAGTGAAGGTATTCATCCCGTCGTGGATAGAGTGGACGTAGGAGAGGTGCTCCGAACCACTATAAATTGTTTATGTCTCTTTACTTTAAGTTATGTATCGCTTTGATTATTTGCATACACACACACACGCTTTAAATATCAAGTTGGTTTTAATTGCAAGAAAAACTCAAGTCTCACCACATTCCGCACCGTACTCACACGAGCGAGAAGCTTCAAAAGCTTCACTAAGCATTCGAAGCGTCTACTCGATAAAAGGCTGAAAAACGAAAGAGAAGTTAAACACTTCTCAATACACCTATTCACTCCCCTCCCCCCTCTACGTGTGTTAGTCACTTTCGGGACCAATATTTACAGTGGGAAGTTGTTTAGCAGAAAGATAATGAAATCAAAGAGATTTGTTTATGAAAAGGCATTTCGAAGGAAAGTGACATGAATTATGTTTTGATATGAATCAGTGCAAAGAATTCCAAATTCATGCTTTTACAAATTGACCTTTTAAGAATCATTTTACAAAGTAAGCTTATTAAACGGAATACTTGATACCAGACCATTTATGGTCGACTTTGATTGTGACTCTTGAGTATTTGAACTGCAGCGGAAAACATGGTTGTGATGTATGTATGACGACACACGACTGTTGGGGTTGATATACTGAAAAGCATACTTTATGCTTATATTATTAACAATTTCTTCCGGTTTTGGAAATAAATATTTTGTCATATGATTTGCATATTAATTCGTGTTAGGGACACACTTGGGTTAGCCAGAGGCACCGTGCGGACGGCTAAAATACTGGCACTTTTATTCGTGTAGATTAGTACTTTTCTGTATAAAGATTGACACTTTTAAAAATTGACATTTTATTCGTAAAATAATTATGTTAAAGATTGGCACTTTCATCCGTATAGATTAGCACTTTTCTGTATAAAGATTGGCACTTTGACCCGGCCACACTATGTGGCCGACCTCACCCAAGTTTTTATCTTCGTGTTATGGTTATGTAAATAATTGTCCGGTACTATATATTATAGATAATATGGTGTGGGTGGTCGCACGGAAGATCATATTATCACATTCTTATATGGTTAAATGGTGTTCGCAACCTAAAGTAATCTTGGACAAATTACTTGTCAAGGTTGTAGTAAAATGTTGGATAATAGTTGGTCTTGGTTATTAGCTTATACTAGTGCATAATCAGTTTGTACTGAACATGATCGCGGTGAGATAAATCCTTTTATACTGACTTATATAAAGGATCATATTTTGGACGATTATTATTTCTTAATTCTAGTTGTCATAATATTCAATTATATATTTATAATTATTATTGCTTTGATTTACCATGAGTGAGCTAGAAATCGTGTCTCGGTGCGCCGAGTTGATGATGTCCCCTTGAGGCGTTCTAAGGATTATTATATCAAACCCTGCAGGTGGATTAAGTTTCGATATAATAATAAGGTCGAACGGGTACTACTCTCGGTTTTAGATGTTAATTAATTAATACAGTCAGTAGCTTAAATTAATTAATGGACATACGATATCTAAAACACGGGAAATAATATAATTCAAAGAGGTGCCCGGTATGTAGTAATTTGGGAATGGACGACAGTGCAATATTATTTTACTATAGTGAAAAAGTTATAATATCAATATAATTAAATAGAGTATTCGGGGCCAGAGAATACTTGGATTATTTAATTATATTGGGAGACCCAGTCCATATCCTCCTCAAGATCCCTAGAGTAGCCCAATAGAGCATAGTCTGGCCCATTAACCAAGCCCTTACTTCTCCACCACTCCACTTCTTATACATAAATAAGGAATAAGTGGAGAATGATATTACATGATTTTCAGATTCATAAATCTGGGAGAAGGGGCGCCGGTTTCTGGGTAGTGCAGAGAAGATAGATTTTTGCCCACTCGAAATTCTTCTCGTTGCTAAGAAATACTCTAGAAGATCTCGAGATTTACTATCAAGAGCTAGATCTCGTGTGCAGAGATCTAGTGCGTGGAAGATCTTTTCCTCGACTCTGTTTTGCCAAACGGTGAAGAACAAACAGGTATATAATTTTAGATCTGTTTCCGCTTCAAGATCTATAATTATATGTTAATAATTATTGAAAATAATTAAATCTACATCCGAGGGATCCCGGATCCAACAACGATACGAGGCTACAACCGTAATATCCCAACTCCCGGCTCGTCTCCCTTCATCTCTCGCTTCCAGTTAATCCGCACGTTTAGAAATACGTACAGGGCATTAGTACAAAAATGTACCGAGTGAGTTCATCGCCAAAACAGAAAGATGACATTATGGCTATAGAACCGACTTGCCAAATTAATTGAAGTCACGGGGGTTTTGGAAAAGAACTGTGCTTGCTTTTGAAAGAAATCATGTGCATGCTTTTACTTCAATGCATCTAGTATGCTCATGGACTGCGATTAGCTGATAATGATAATGAAATATTAACCTTGCGCGCAAGAGTTTAGAATGTGCCGAGGAGTGGTCATCCCCTAGGACACCTTTACCTGAGTGTACACTCACCTGTCTGACATCTTGATTCAGACGTGCTGATATCGTGAGCTCCTTGCAAGTAAGCACATGCATGCAATAAAAGCTTGGCAAGTCTAAAGGCTCTTTAATAAATCATGCTCATGCAATATAAATCATGCTTGTATAACCTTAAGTAAATGCAATTCATGCTTTTTGATTTATATAAAATAAGAGCTCACTCTTTTGGTGAACAAGTATTATGTTGAACTCTTGCTCCCTTGCTTGGTTCCTTGATCTCCACAACTTGTACCTTTAAATAATATATCACATATCACACAAATCAATACTCTTGTATTGATAACACATAAAGAATACATCATCATCATCCTTATTAATATCTATACTTAGATATAATTGTATACCTAAGTATTCAATATACTTATCTTATTTATTAATCTCTTATCTTATTTCATTAGCCTCAAGCTTATCATTATAATTAGCTATCTCATACTTTAGATTAAAGGAGTTAAATGGATGATAAGAGATTAGAAAGAAGTGGAATCAATCATCTAAGATTGACTCAAGAAGTTGAACTTATTTTTAAAGACTTAGCCAAAAAGGCCGAATGGTTGAGCTCTAAGAATTTAATCATGGAAGCTTCATATGTTGCTTAATTCGAGATGTTTCAACTATTGATGATGATTTAGAAATGTTGGCATCAAATGGAGAAGACTATTCAGAGATCGAACATGGACATGTTGCACGATAAGTTGATTCTTGAGGTACATTTGTTCATTAAGGCCGAATGGCTAGGTCTAGAAGAATAATCTATAGCTCAAGTGTTTGGTCATCAAACCAGAAGTGAGTGATATGGATGAGTAACTAGGTTATTACCTATCAATTGGTATATGCTGGACACTCTGAGCTATACATTGATCTTTGTCATGACTCAACCAAGAACTTAAGCTGGAGCAAGCTAACTTTGGGAATTTATGTCTCACTCGGGTTAACTTCGATTAAATTGGGATTCTGGATATAAGTACTTAAGACAGAGAGCTAAATCGTGTATTTATTTCATGATTTTAGGAAAAGTGAAATGTGAGATATCGAACAATCTTTAAGAATGAAAAATCTGGACACAGGACACTCCACAGATTTGACACATGAACTTCAAACTAGCATATCTCGCTCGTTACTTAACCATTTTAAATGGATTTTATATCAATAGAAAGTTCATACAACAAGCTACAACTTTTATGTTATACCGAAATGAATTCATACACGGGAAAGCTTTCAAAATCGGGGATCGAAACTAATGCAGAAATCGGATTTTCCGAATAATGAGATTTTAGACATGTCAACTTTAAATCATCACAGTATTCGCATACGAACTTTTTTTTGGGCATACGATACGGTTATGGAAACCTAAGACAATGTACTTTGACATAATGAAAGAATTGGACTCATATCTTTAAAATATTTTCCAGAATTAAACTCGGAAGTTTGCTGAATTTCACAGATTTTACAGATTAACATACCAAGTTCAAAATGACGCCACGAACGCATACGAACTCGGATTGAGGTGATTCAAAAGGCTATGGAAATCTGGAAACATGTTCTAAAACTTTCATTTGGGACTCAAAATGAGATAAGGTCGAGAAAGGATTCGAAATTGCCAAACAAAACTGAACAGAACACGCACACCAATTGTTCGATAAAGTGTTTACTTCAAAATCATGAAGGATGCTTACGGGTTTGACTCTAAATCATCTTAAAACAATATTTGAGCATAAAAACGTGATGAATTCATGAAGGGGATGTTCTTAGAGGAGCTAGACATGATCGAAGATTAAGGATTTCGAAGAAACATCAACAATCTATGCATGGATGATCTTAGAACATGGTAAGGATGAGGATTATCAAAGAATTTTAGACATACATTGACTTCTATCATGGAGGATGAATTTGGATCATCATCTATCAAGTTAAATCTTAATTATATAGCTTTGAATTTAGGCCTAGGATAGCAAGAGAGTGAAGATTATACCTTTAGAAAGGAGAAGATCGACACTTATGCTTGATGCCAAAAATGCTTATGTCCTAGAGCTTGATCATGAATCTTCCTTCATATTATGAATCTAGAGGTTGAGAGGAGTTTGTGGCTAAAATTTGAGGGCAATCGGAGGTGGTGAAGAGAGGCAGCGATGGTCGTCGGATATGATGGAGATGGTATGCACTTCTAGAGAGAAGGAGGTCCTTCTCACTCTAAGCTTGGGGTGGGTGAGCTATGAGGAGGGTGGTGTGGGTGTGTGGGTATTTATAGTGCATGAGGAGACACTCTCCTCCCCTTCATTGCCGCCACATGTCACGCACACACACACCAGCACATTTTCTTCCACTTATTATATAGCTTAGTGTATGCTAATATATATCTTGTAGTCTCTATAATAATTGTGTGACATTCTAAGAGCATCCACAGCCGAGAGCCCCTTTTTGGGGCTCTCGGCACTATTCCGGCAGGGAGGGGCTCTCTCTCATTTTCGTCCACAGCCGCAAGCCCCTCCCCCGGGCTCTCACTTATTTTTAATTTGTTTTTTATTCATTTTATTTTCGATTTTATTTATTTATTTAATTTAAGTTTAAATTAAAATCGTAACAATGTATTTTTTGAATATTTTTTTTATTAAAATGGAAACGATCTTTGATTTAAACAAATAAAATACAACATAAAGAGAAATAATTTAAAAAATACGCATAGCTAATTTGGGCCTCTACGCGCCCACATCTCTTCGACCAAATCCTTGTAAAGATCGCTGTGTTTGGTCCTATCGCGTAGCGACGCGTTCCGCTCCAAGTACTCCTGAAATGAACCGGTAGCTCCTCGATACACTCCACCATTAGCAGAAGTAGAGGCTTCCTCGTCTGGTGGAGCCCAATTTGTAGCGTTTGCTCCTTCATCCTCGATTATCATGTTATGCAAAATAATACAAGCATACATGATATCTTGAATATTATCACGATACCAGAGTCGAGATGGGCCACTAACCATGCCCCAACGGATTTGTAAAACGCCAAAAGCGCGTTCCACATCTTTGCGCGCCGCCTCTTGCAGAACTTTGAAACGTTCCACTTTTTCATCAGTGGCGTGTGGTGGGGCTGCAACAAAAATGGGCCACTTCGGATAAATCTCGTCGGCAAGGTAGTAGCCCATGCTGTATTGCCTTCCGTTGGCGAGGAAATGAACCGGAGGTGCTATTCCTTTGACGACGTCGCTGAACACCGACGATTGATTGAGAACGTTGATGTCGTTGAGCGCTCCAACTACCCCAAAAAAGGCGTGCCATATCCACAGATCATGAGATGCAACAGCCTCAAGGATGATGGTAGGGTGGCCCTTATCTCCACGTATGTACTGGCCTCTCCACCCCACTGGACAATTCTTCCATGCCCAGTGCATGCAGTCGATCGAACCGAGCATCCCTGGAAAGCCGTGGCGAGCCTCGTGCATTGCCAGAATTCGTTGACAATCATCTCCGGTTGGCTTCCTCAGGTAGTGACCACCGAAGATGGTTCGAATCACCGCTGCAAAGTTCTTCAACGATTCTAAAGCGGTAGTCTCCGACATCCGCAAGTACTCGTCAAATAGGTCGCCGGGACCTCCGTAAGCGTTGACGTATAGCGGCGGTGCACTTTTGGATCATTGTGAAACCCGGCCTGCCTATTGCATCATCTCGTTGTTGGAAATACTCGACGCAATTCTCCAATACTTGCACGATGCGCAAGAACAGATGCTTCGACATTCAAAAATGTCGACGGAACAAATTGTCGGGGTAAGTTGGCCTCTCAGCAAAATAGTCGGAGAAAAGTTGGGCCGCTCCTGTGGCTCGATCTCGTTCGATCATTCGCCGAACGGGAAACCTTCGGCATTTTGGAGCCTCACTAGCTTTTTCCTTCTTCTTCTTCTTGGCTTCTTTTAATTTCTGAGCTATTTCGGCAGTCTTCTAGATTTGTTGGTACATCTCTTCAAGTTCGCCGGAGGATGACGAGGAATCGGATTCAATTTCGGAGGAGCTTGACATATTGATGAATTGCAAAAATAGTAAATAGAATAATTTTTTTGGGATGAATTTGTGTGTAAATTGTGTAAAAAATGTGGATGAATGGTGTAGAAATTGTGTATGTGTGTGGGAATTTATAGGGGGAATGAGTTCATAGCCGTTGAAGAGCCGTTGCTCTCCAACGTTACAATTTTTTTTATTTTTTTTTTATTCAGAAAATCGAATTTAAAAAAAAAAATAATACCTGGCTGACGTCATAATGACGTCAGCACAGGGGGGAGGGGAGGCGCGAGCTCGGCTCTCGTCTGCGCGTCGGACTCGCCGGCGCAGGGGCTCGCCAGCGCGGCCCGGGCTCGCGCCACGGACTCGCGACCGGGCTCGAGCCCCCCGAGTCCGGCGCGCTGTGGGTGCTCTAATATACTCTATGTGTCACATTTTATTTCTAATAAATATACAAATTGTAGATGATAAACATCTAGTGTAGAATATCTACACACAATAAATAATATAAGTGATATATCATCACTATGTGTATGCTAATACACATGATAATATAATTACATTCATCAAACAATTTTCCCACAATTAATTGCTAAGCATCGACATTAACAATAAATAATAATTCATGCTCGTAAATAATCATGCATCTTCGAGTACACTTCATCTCGTATTTTAACTTTGCATGCCGTGCGCTATAACTCAAGCTCGTTCCGGAATAATATAATGTAAAACTTCTATGATTAATTTCATTTTCGGAATAAATAGACTATAGCATTCTCATGCTAACTTAATCATGAGCTAAGCTATTTTTAAATAGCTAATAATATAGCTCGAGAATAAATTATTAAGCTAATCCATCCTTCAATAGCTAATGAATAGCTATGAAATTTTATTTATAAAATTCGATGTGATCGATTTTCTAGGACGGATTTTTACGGCTATTACAAGTCCAAAGCCTAGATTTAAAATAAGATCTGTAATACTATTTAAATAATTATTTTCACTATGTAGAATATGATTATAAGCCTTCTTAAATTTACAATTAAACTTAAAGTTTTCTGTAGAAATTTAATCGCTTTTTAATGTTGATCATTCTAGATCAAGAAAATCAAGTCGTTTAAGAGGATTTGGATCAATGATTAAAGATTCTTAGTTTCTTAGCTTCAAGTTATCTTTCTTTTCTAAAGATAAAACATATCACAATATTTAAAGTTTATATAAAACAACATAAAGTTTTTAAAGATAAAAGATAAGAACAAAAAACACACTAACTTCTCCATTTAATAGTAGTGTATTTAAAGAAGAAGAATCCTTCATTCTGACAGGTTCTTAGTATAAGCAGGATTTATGCTATTCATAGCAACCTTCACTAAACCTATCTAGACATTTTAGGCCTCAAAATCTTTAAAAGCTCTGATACCAAAACCTGGGGGGGGGGGGATGACGTGTTTTTTAGGAATACACGTTAATCCACATAAAATAAAAGAAGAAGAAGAAGAAGAAGAAGAAGAAGAAGAAGATATTATGACAAGATAGCTTCCACAACTAGGGCAGCTATCCAGGTTGATCAAAATCAGAAGTATGCACATCTTTTTTTTTTTGGATATATTATATGAACTAGGAAGGATTAACTATTAGCTAGAAACTAAGAAGGAGAGGAATTAGAAACTCATTCTCTTTATTGATGTGTGTGTGTAGGTGTGTGGTTGTGTGTTTTTACAATAAGAGCTAAACTCTTTATATAGGAAAACATAAAGAAACTAACTATTTTGTAGGTCCCGATAAATAGATATTGGTGTATGGGGGGGGGGAATACACCAATTCGCCAACAGTTTTGACTTTAAAAACAAAGTCGATCTTACTGAGTTGTCAGCTCAGCTTATCAGTGCAGCTCGGTTTATCTAGCTCAGTCAGTAAACTGGTGAGCTTGCTAAACCGAACTGTGTGCGGAAGTTTGGTGGACAGGTTGGCTATCTCTTAGAAAATTCTTGCTTTGTGCAGGTTGATTATATCAATGAAGTGCAATGTAATGAAGGTTAGTTGAACATTGTAAGGTCGACTGTAAATAAAAGATAGAGAGAGAGAGATCGAGACAGTCGATTTAGCGTGGTTCGGGAAGCGTCCCTACATCCACGTCAGATACCGTCGTATCTGAAATTCCTTACTTCTCTCTTATTTATACTGGCTGAGTACCAGCCTCAACCTTCGTCAATCTTTAGACTTAGGCCGAGCACGAGTTATGGGTCGTGACCCTTACAACCTTTCATACAAACATACATACAACCTTGCAGCTAAACTAACAGATTCTTCATTACTTGGACGAATATGTAGTAAGCTTATGGAGAGTGTTCTGTGAGGTTCCAGACTCAGAAATCTTGAAGGTCTCAACACTTGGGAAATGGCTTGGATTCGAGTGTTGAGTTTGGCTTTGAAGCGTAAAGATTTCTGGATAGATTTAGCTTTGAAGCTCTGGTTTCCTCTCTCTATTTTTCTCTCTTCCCCGTCTATTTTCCCTTCTTTCCCACCTCTCGATTCTGGGATGGCTTGAAGTATTTATATGACTCCAATTTGAATTAGAGCCGTTGGAGTTGCAGAGGTGTCAGAACCGTACTGTTGACTGGACTTCTAGCCGTTGAGGTTTTCTATACAGCTTGAACCATCAAGGTTGGCAAGGCACAGCTTAGGTCAGACTGGGAAGGTCGACCTTTTGTACCTCAAGCTGTCTTTGTTTTCTGTGGTCTTCAAGCTTGATCTTTGTATTAGAATCTTCATCTTGAGAAGTTGTTGACTAATAGCAGCTTGACTCACAGCAGCTTGACTAAGCATATTGGCTTCAGCAGGTTCCTCAGAAGGTTGGCCTAAGCAGGTTCCTCAGCATGCAGGTTCCATAACATGCAGGTTGCACAACATGCAGGTTGCACTCAGGAGGTTGGCCTAAGCAGGTTCCTCAGCATGCAGGTTGCTCAGCATACAGGTTCCTCAGCATGCAGGTTCCTCAGCATGCAGGTTGGCCTCAGCATGCAGGTTCGCCAATATGCAGGTTGCTCAGCATACAGGTTCCTCAGCATGCAGGTTGGTATCCGCAGGTTGGCCTATGCAGGTTGGACTATGCAGGTTACACGAGCAGGTTGACAGATTGATCTAACTAGGTACAAGGTTGCACTACCAACCTTGATCTTTACATGGAGATCAGTCTGTTCCTATCAAACCTATAACTAAGTCCTATAACTAAGTGTGGTTTCTAATAACATCATCAAAACTAAACTAAACAGGGTTCCCAACATATTTCTAATTTACTATTGGCCGACAAAGACAAAAATGAAAGGCTAGTCTAAAAAAGTAAAAGGCTAACAATGAAGACTTAGCTATAACAAATAAATATATATATATATATATATATATATATATATATATATATATATATATAGATAGATAGATAGATAGATAGATATATGATTATGCTAGATGTGTAATATATATAAGTGGAGAGATAGTATTTATTAAGCGGCAGATAGTATTAAGAAAAGGAGTTAATATTCCTTTAATAACTCTTATTGAAAACAACCAAGTAAGATAGTCGTCTTATATTCTATTTTCCTTCTCGTTTATATGTACTTATACGAACCTTCGTAACAATGAACCAATGAAGGTACTAGCGAGAAGTGATCAAGAAAGGCTACTAGAAGAGAATTAATAAGTTAACCAAATCAGTGATAGGTGGGCTTTCTATCAAAGAAAATGTTTGATGAAAATGATATATGAGATATATCTTATTCTATGATTATGATGAATTGACTTGCCTTTGTTTTATGAGTTTTGTATGATACCAACTGCATATTTATGATGAATTCGGTTCTGTGCAAGGTAGAATTATGTGTACACACCCGTGGTTGTGAGTCGTCTAGCATGTCAACCGATCACTGTGTTCAAGAAGGAGGTCTCCTTCTCAACACCAATTACTATGTGAAGTGTAGCTCTGGTTCATACTTATGGTATCTATTGTCGATATTTATACTGAAGTTATAAAATGTTTTAGCATGCTCGAGTTGATTTCAAAGTAATACTCCTGATATGCTTCTTCATGGCAAGTTCAATAAATAGCTCTATCGAGCACTTTAAAACCATTTCGGCATGTGACACTGAGTACGATGTACTCAGCCCTATATATTATGTACAGGTTAAGCTTGGTGATGAGATGGAGGTGTGCTGCGTGGCTTGTTGTTAATGAATAATGTACAGCTTGGTTCAAGTTCAGTTTATATGTCATTATACATGTAAACTAATCATGTGTTTGTCCGCTGCAACACTTCATTTGATATACTTTTGAATTCAACCTCAGTATGTGGTTTATTTCCACTAAATAATATCCTACATGTACTCTTGAATAATTTGGTGCTCAAGCTATCTTTTTACATCGAACTTATGTTTTAACTAAGTAACTTGTATTCTTGATTCTACAGTTACTAGTATACTTAACATGCCTCGAGCATTGATCCTATTATTCTTATTAATTATTGAATTCTTGAATAATCAAGTCATATAAGCTTAAGTCCCAATCATGTTTCTCTTTATCACTAATTTAAATTGTCAGTGTAACCACTCCGGCCTAGGATATTATTGTGCCCCCTAATGTCAGGGCGTTACAAGAAGTTAGTAGAAGAAATGTGGCAAAAGACGTAAGACGAAAAAATAATTACTCCCTCTGTCCCCCAATAAGTGTCCCAACCCCTTAAAATTTTTGTCCCCAAATAAGTGTCCTATCACAATTTTCTAGATAAAAATTACCTTAAACTACCAAATTTACCCTCATAATCATTACACATTTTCTACCTTTTTTAGTTTTCTATGCAATTATTAGGGGTAAATTAAGTAAATTTACTTAGTTTATTGGTTTGTGTAAATTTGTGGCTTAGGACACTTATTAGGGGACAGAGAGACTAGTTTGAATGTTGATTGAATTGATTGTTGATGGATATGGAGGTTTTTATCACTGCGTATTGTATCTTATTTAATGCTATTGATTGTATTTTATTTAATGCTATTGATTGAGTAAATAAGAAAACAATTTCAGATACATGTCAGCTCGAAAACCAATTTTCAGTGACTGAATTTAATTTTAGTGTTATACTACCTCCATCCCATGTAAGAAGTCCATTTTGCTTTATGCACGTATTTCCACCGAAACTTAGTACGGGTTTTAAAATATAATTTTGTAGTATCGTTTTTTTTACGAGATACTATGAGTGTCATAGTATCCCGTAAAAAAACGATACTACAAAATTATATTTTAAAACCCGTATTAGGTTTCGGTGGAAATACGTGCCAAATAGTAAAGTGGACTAAATATATATGGGATGGAAGTAGTATTTGTCTATGTATTGTACAGTAGTAGTTTGTTAAATGTATCATATTGAGTTATTTGAATTTGAAACAAAATTAACTCTATATAATTATTAATTTGACATTCCAACTAACGATCTACCACAATTCTCAAACTTATTATTTTAAGTAACGACAATTAAATGTTACCTTTGGAATAAACTCATGAATAATTAAATGTTGAGTTTGGAAGAAACCCATGAATAATTAAATTTTGAAAACCGAAAAGGTAAAGAGCCGATTATATTCCCAAGCACCAAAAATTGAATTTTGTTGCATTTTCTATGTGGGCTTTTAATGCTCATCAGAAACATGTCAGAGAAAAAGAAAAAAAAAAAAAAAATTGGAGCTTTGTCAGCAAGAAACACAATTTATTGTATTAAAATATTAGTATAGAGGGAGGGAATTTGGGCGGGAAAAATTTTTGGCTCATGTTTTCTGCTTTTATATACTACATGTCTACATATAATAGATAATAGATAAGACTACCTTCGAAATGAACGCTTTCATTTCTTTTATGGAAAGCGTCCATCCCAACCCGTGGTCTGCCATCTTGGAAGCGTCCAACGATATCACTGTGAAGCCGCCCATCTACGAGACTTTCGATTTGCCCACTTAACCAAATCCCAGCATATAGGATCGGAAGGCTCTAGATCTTGAAATTGCAGATTGCACGAGGCTAAACAGGATTGTAAAGCCTAATATGATTCAACTTAGAGAGATGGAGAAGCGTGTCTACGAAGCTTTTGGAAAGAAGCCAAATCACGTGAAGTTCTCTACCCATCCCGGTTCTTCTTCATCAGCAGCTGATAAGAGTGATATCTTTCGTTGTAATTCTAGAATTAATATCTTGCACACTGTAATCGCTCTGATCATACATAAAGATATTTATTCTTGGTTACAAAAACAACAACACTCTTATTTAAACGCTTTAATACTTATAATTCTGAATTGTGCTAACTCTTTCGGTTTTGCAAAATTTCTAAGGCTAGGCTCTGATACGCTTTAGAAATCAGATTGATTATAGGATTTTGACATCATCAAGAAGGGGAAAATTGCCATGATATTTAGTTAAGGGGGAACTTTGGAACCAAAGTTCTTTAACTGCTTTGATTTTGATTAGATTCCAAAACCCCCTTACAACTTTCTCTTATTATTTTTTATGTATTTGCAAAGTTACATTTGTACACTTTAATGTATTATCAAAACTTATATGTTAGGAAGCTTTCTACTTTTAAGTGCAACTTTGAAACACTTATTAAGAAATGAAGCGTCTAGCTTTAGAGCGTGCCATAATTCAAAGTGTATGAGTCCGCATTTAAGTTCCGGAAGCGTCTCAAACATTAGCTGCTCAAAGCGTTTCAGCCTTGGAGCGTCTCAGTACTTAATGTGCAGAGCATTCACTTTCAAGTTTTGAAAGCCGCTCTCCTTTCAAGCCATTCTAAAGCGCCCATTGTTGCGAAGCGACTCGCATTCAAAGTAATAAGTTAACTACACTTCTCAAATTCACACAGATACGCAGTACACTCACTCTATATGTATCATTAAATGCGCTGCAATGTCAGAAGCCAAGCGTCAATGCGGGATAGCTTAACGTAAAGTAAATGCAGTACGAGTCGGAGAAATGCGCCAAAAGCCAAACCTAGTCTATCGCCATGCTACTAGGGTTTTGCCGAAATTAAGAAAGAAGACATTCTCTCCACTGACTCTCTGCAACAAGATCTGCTTTATCGCAGATTTGGAGGGAATGTGAGAAGCACGTGCCACCTCCTCTCTAACTGGAAGTAGCTGATCTCACAATATAAATAGGTGTTGCCCAACACACAAGGACACAACACTCTTACGCAATCAAGCAATCTGCAAAAACTCAAAGCATTCAAGCATTCAAAAATTCTCTTAAGTTATTTTGTTTTAGTAGTGTGTCCTTAAGAACCCCAGAGGTCTTAAGTATAAGCAACAACAACCTCGTCCCTTATACTCTAGATTGAAAACCCAGTTTTCATCCAAAATCTAGAAGGGAATCCTTACCCTTTTACTGCTCTCATCGTAAAAGGATTCTCCAAGTTAGAACTTTTTGAATCCAACCCAAACCCAATTGTTCTTAGATCGAGTTGTAAGTTTGTTGTTTTGGTTAGAAGTTTAAGATCGAGATTGTAAAGCTTAAGTCTGCTACTTAAGTGGAAGGTTAAGATCCATAAGGTTGTTTATTTGTTAGGTCCCTTGAGAACCCGTAATGTCTGAGCTTCGAAGGCACAATCTGTTATTGGCCTTAGGAGACTTCCCCTTGGAAGTATAAAACAAGAAATACTGAGTGAAGGTATTTGTCCCGTCAAGGAAAAAGTGGACGTAGGAATGTTGACTTCGAACCACTATACATCATTGTGTGTTTTCTCATTTATACGCTTTACTTTGTATACGCTTTGATTATTCATTTAGTACACACACGCTTTATAACTAAAACGCTTCTATGTATGTGAAGGTGAGAGATGAACGGAGAAGAAGATGAATGGCAAGAGAAAATTGAGATGAAGGTGAAATGGCAGATGAATCGACGGCTTCTTAGTAGGTGGGAGATAAATCGCAGAAACCAAAGGAGAAAAGAGAAGGTATGTTTTGCCACAGTTGTGGGACAGATTTGAATTATCGGGAAGTGTTTGTGTAAATTAAGTTTGTGTCCTACATTTGATATCTACTATTCTAAGTGGGTATTTTTATTTTTCTCTCTTTTGAATTTGTACACAGACTCGTATTTATTTATTAAATATATTAAATTTGTGTTAACAAATTTTGACACACCTAGTGTGACAATCTCTATCTCTCATCTCTACTTTTCACCAAATCAATCATCAATATGTCTGCAACATTGGAATAGCTTCAAGGCTCACCATATAAGTTCATGAGCAAGATGTTAAAATTCCAAAATTAGATAAAGAAATTATCGTTGATACAAATAGCAAGTAATGGAATCTCTATAGTAACTACGGTCCAATCTTAGCCTTCAAACTTTTTAGGTCCAACATTATTATAAATTTATAATTTCTTTATTATTTTATTTATTTATGTAATGTAATAAAAGGCTAATGAAATAATTATGCATTAACGTAACCTTTATCTCTAAAAATCATGGGATTTTATGTTTACATTTGTAGGATTTCCTCTCTTCTCCATCCTACACCATCGCTTGTATTCACAGATTTTTGCATTCCATAGATGCATATAAATTTATTAGAACACAGTGACATTAAATCTCCAAACATGACATCCAATGGTTTCCTTTTGTTTTTTCCCATGACCGTTTAATTTTCTAAGAATGACCATGCATACTTTCTTTTTTATTTTTATAATTCATCTCCTCTAAAATTTTCAGTGGTGCGCCTAGGAACAATTATCATCAACTGTCACAACGAACTTGAATATAATCACATGATAAAGACCTTACAAAATAAATTACAATGAAATGAGTAATAAATTAAAAAAACTTAAGCATACGCAAAGAATACAGAAAATTTATACATTACATGTTAGCAAAATAAGCTAGTAGTATTATTTTAAGTAGATGAGCCCACAAAAACCGAAATTGCCGTAGGAAATTATTTTGGCAATTTTGAAATTGAAACCAGAACCAGCAGTTCGAGTTTGGACCCAAAATACCGGATATTGCAAATTTAAATTTGAATAAAAAATATATATATAATTTATTGATTTCACAAAACTACCAAGGCGTGAATTAGGGCAATATTAGAGATTTTCTTTCACCCCCAAATGCCCACTCTCTCATCTCCTTGGTAGTGGCAGTCTCTCTCTCCAACAAGATACAACCATGATTCTCACTCTCTCCACATACGAAAGTTACCCCCAAAGAAAACGATCAATCTAGAGCGATGTCTTCTTGGTCCGGGGAGGAGAGAGAGAGAAAAGTTTGGCTACCAATTCGCACATAGTGAGGAGAGAGGAAGTGGAGAACTAACTCAATTGAAAAAACATTTTGAAAAAAAAATAATAATAATAAATAGATTAATTTTAATTCAATTGAATGTAAGGTTAAAATGGACATTTCAAACCTGTACTAGTCGATAAAATCAATCCCGTCTCATTAGGCCGGATTCATAACCCAAGAATAATCCCACAATCAATGATAAAAAACTTAATCTCGGGCTTGGGAATATCCTTCATTTTTAATCCAATGAAGTAAACACACGAGTAGGCAGAGCAGAAAAAAATTAATCAATCCAACCTAATCATGAAAAGTAAGTGCCCCCAATTGAAAATTATTAAGCTCATAAATTACTAAACCCCAATTGAAAAATAGAACTCTCTACCAAGCAACGACCCTGAGGGAATATAACAACAAATGACGGGCAAAAATATAATCACAAAAGAATAAAATAATGCAGAGACATTGGAGATATAGAAAGAAAGAGAAGATACAACACAATAAGAAGAAAAAGAAAAGAAAGAAATGTGAGCAAATCAATAAACAATCAGACTAGGCTTGGGCACTGAAGAAGGGCACTATATTAATCACCTAGCATATCACAATTCTGTAGATACACATACATCTGAATATGAATCAGAAACTCGCCTAACAAACAAACAATACGTGTGGACACCATTCTAAGCACACTAAAGCTAGATACACTAAAGCCATAGATGATGCTTTAAAATTCGAAGATATATATATTAGCTCAAATAGTATTTGCATAAAATCAGCCAAACTTTTGAAGCAACTCTCATAATTTCATTAGATCGGTATCACAAGTCATGCAATTCTAGACCAAATGTCACAAAGTAGCATTACTGCTTTGCTTGGGAAATAATATATACAGCAGAGTTTGTTCAAAGACCTATAGCTTGATCGAGTTACAATGAAAAGACCCACATGTCAACGACTTGTGCAAATACCATATTATAAAAATATAGTAAAATCATGGAAACAAAGATAGCAAAAAGTTCTAGTAGATTATTATGCTTAATGAAACCATATTTAGTTAGAGGATCTTTCTTATGGTCGTGACTTCTACTTATGGTCCACTCAAACCATCTGAAATTTAGAGCTCGATATCTAACACATACAGCAACTGGAATAACAGCAACTAAGAAGCAAATGGAATTCAATCATTTATGGTTAAAATAACAAAAGATAAAATAAAACAAAAATGATGCACCATACCATGGACAGAACATTAATCAGATTATTTTTTTAACTGTTATTTACAGGTTAACTCAAGTGCTTAAAAGTATTATACCAATTGATAGCCTAAAACGAATGGAGTAAAAGCAACATTACATGGGCATGCAAAATGACACAACCATGCAAATGTACTCTTCCAAAAAGTAGGAGAAACATGTAGAGCTAGCTTGTATTTATGTGCCAGATTCAATCATTCATGATTTCCAGAAACTAGAAAACACAACTAGGAGAACCTGAGGGACATTTCTATAATTAATCAGCTTTTCTCAGCCTTTGTTTCTCATCTATAAGCACAATCATCTTAATACAATCAAAGACCCATATTTCTTTTTAGACACAATTCAAACCTCTAAGCAAATCCTTCTACAAACTTCACTTAGCACCACGCATCTTCTTCCTGCAATCATTCATATTCAAAACCATCAAGCAACCAAACAATTCACACCATAACCTTTTCTACTAATGGTGGAAAAGCAGAACTTAGACTCAGTGCAAAAACTCATAAGCATTCTAGGCGAGGGCCAACAAAACACATGAATGATTATCCCAGCAATATTACACCACCTGCCATACATGAACTACGAGAAGGCATCAGAAAACATTAGAATATAATGAAATCAGACATGTTAAGTAGCAAACTTCCGGATTAGCCATACCATCTGACCTCATAATCCAAGGTGGGCCTTACCTTCATTTAGATTAGTAGAGACTAGCATCAGCCTGGTTCAGAGTACAGAGCTACAACCACTAAAATTAGTTATAGTAACACAAAGCAAAAAGTGAATTAAATATAGATCAGAGGGCATTAGGATAAGACAAAGTAGACAACACAAACAATTGTTAGATAGTCAACAAAAAGGTGAGTGGACAGACTAAAAAATTTAAAACACATAATTATAAAAAGTATTAGAAAAACAGACACCCAGAAAGCAGATATATCTGTCCAAATAGAATTAATCCTACAACGTGAGATTTCAACAGAAATATATGAATTGATCCTGCAACACAGCTGAACGTCTGACTCTGGCAACTCTCTGCAAATGTAACAGTACAGCAAGGTTATGTGAGTCCCAAACTTCCAACAAGTAAATCATGGCAAGAGAGATAAGAAATCAGGATGAGAAGTGCTCCAACAAACAGCCTGTCAAGATATTACATAATGACAAAGAAACAAGTGTTATTATAGGCTAATAGATCATAAAAGGCTATATATAAATTTAAAAGCATGCATGATAAGAAATTTGACAGAATTATGGGTCAGGAGGAGGATAATGCTCCAAGAAGGTAAGAAATGGCAGAGAAGTTGCCCACTGGATACATAGAAAGTTATATCATGATGTCAATCTGCAGAACATGAGAAAGTAAAGATACATAATTCACAAAGCACAAACTTTTTATTATGTGTAATAGTTTAATCAGGATAAAATTGTGACCGAAATAGTTTTCTCATAATTAAGTTGGCTAACAAAAATGCTATCAACTGGCAAGTCCCACATCTATTAGCAAGCATTGGCAGTTTCACGTCCCATAAATGACAAGGTATGCCTATCAGGATAGATATTGCAATTTGGTCTGATTGTACAATATCTTACTGCAACCCCAGAAGTGTGACAATCCAGATATTAGAAAAGAAAAAAGACACAGATGTGCCTTTAAATCAGTAAATGGAGTGATGTCGGGATAAATCAAAAACTCCAATGGCAGGGGAAAAAGTGAAAGAAGGATTATATTACCTTATCCAGAAAGCCATCTTCGAAAAATTCTCTCATTATTTCATTTCTGCCATGAACTTCTCATATTCAGAATCCGTGCTGTAGTTACTTTTCTCAGCAGATGGTGGTGGTGGAGGCACAGGTGCATTTGAGGACCAAGGAACATTATTCAAGCTTTGGGAAGGGTCCACAGAAGACTGAGGCACAGCTGGAGGGGGAGGCGGAACAGCACCATAATGAGGTGGATAGCTATATGGAGGCGTTGGGTAAGAATTCGATGGTAACATTGCAGTTACGGAATTGCCATATGCATAAGTTGGACCAGATTGCACTGGGGCACTACTTTGAGATTGCACTCCTGGAGGGTAATGCTGAGTCTCCCCAGAAGATGCGTAACTCTGCTGTGTGTCGGTCGAAGAAACAGCCTGTGTCTGGACACTAGAGGAACCTGGAGGCCCTGGAGGTGGAGGATATTGCACTCCAAAATGAGGAACCAATTGACCTGGAACTGGAGGGTACATTGTTGATCCTGGTGGCGGAGGAGGATAATGGGCATATGAAGGAGGTGGTGGAGGTCCCCAAGGAACTGGGGCCCCATAGACACCAGGCGGTGCATTTCCAATGGGGCCACCGGCATTGTACTGCTGGGAGGGGTAGGCGCCAAGAGGCTGATTTGGAGCAGGATATGTAGGCATAGGTGGAGCAGGAGGGCCCGGAGGCACTGTGGGCAGTGGTGGTTTACCTGCCACTCTCACAGCTATTGTTCTTCCATCTAACCTATGTCCATTCATGGTTGCAATTGCATTATTTGCCTGCTGAACATCCGCATACTTCACAAAGCCATAACCCTTACTCAAACCAGAAACTCGGTCTTTGATAACTTTAGCCATCACAATTTCACCAAAAGTAGAGAACAAACTGATCAGACCATCATCCTCCATAGTTGGAGGCAAGTAACCAATATATAAGTTAGTCTCGTCAAATTCCTTTGGCTTGATCAGTGCCGATCCAAGACCAGCTTGTGTGGTGTTACTCGCAGAGTTGGTAGCACTTGCCCAAGGAGGATTAGTACTTGAACCCCCGGGAAGAGCAAGCGTGGCAGAGCTCGACTTAATTGAAGACTCGGGTACTGTTCCTCCGAGTTCTGCTAGGAAGTTCTGATACTCATCATCCATTTTCTTGCCAGTAGTATTCTTCACTGGGCAATCAATAGTTGGATGTCCACCATCACCACAAATCTTACACAAAACATCACTCTTGAAAGTTGAAGTGCGTGAAGGGCATGCATACTGTCGATGCCCAGGCTCCCCACACAACCTACAATACTCTTCATCTCTAATAGTACCATTCAACGCAGCAAGCTCCCTAAGTTGTTGCCTTTTGTGCTCATTAAGAACCTCATCAACTGGCTGCAAGAGCTTCTCAACCATACCTGCAGCAGAATCAAGAGCCTCCTGAGTCTCAGCCTCAACCAGCACGTGCAAATCCTCATTCTCTGAGGGATCAGGCTTTAAGTCTCTCTTTTGTTGCAGCCTACCCTCCTTCACCGACCCTTTGCCCCTGATAACAATCTTTGCACCAGTCTCCCTTTCCATCCTCTTCTGAGTGTTTCCTCTTGGACCAATAATCAAACCGATAAAGTTATAACCAGGGTACTCTTTCATAGGTATGTATAGCTTCTTTTGAAGCTTTGGCGGCCTGTAATCTGCAGGTGGCTTAAAGGCAGGATTCTTCTTAATAATCTGCGATATAATCTCTTGTCTCTCCCTATTCAGCTTCTCTCTGGCACGATATTCCCTAGTATTAATTCGCACTCCCATGTTATCATAAATTGGTTCCGGAGAGGGCGACCTAGCACCCTCAGGCCGATCATCCAAGAGCAATCCCGATTGCAACTTACGACTAATCTCAAGCAACCTACTATTCAAAGCTTGAATCTCGGGATCGAATTCAATACCTCCAGTAAAATCCTTCATAAAATCAGGCAACTGGATCACCGGCTTTGGCTCGTCATCTGCCCACCTCGACTTCCGCTTCCTCCCCCCAGTTCCAGAATTTCCATCGCCGGTGGCCGCGGCGCCATCGTTGATGGACTCGCTCGGGGGAGGGTCCCACCTAGATCGCCGCCGCCTGCGGCTGCTCGTTTCCTCCTCGCCGCCAGAGAAATCCTTGTCAGTGCCGCTGTGCGTGTTCGTCAGACCATTCTCCGATAGAAGCGGCTTCGGAAAATCAGGTTTGGAAGCGGGCGTAGAAGCGTCGTCGGCGGCGGATACTCCGTTATTCGAAGGTTCTAGGGTTTTATCTAGGGTTTCAGATTGGGGAAAATTCTGGGAATCATAGGATCGGGGTTCCGATTGGGGTTCTGATTGGGGCTGAGAGGGGGAATCCGTGTAGTCTGATTGAAGAGTGTTCATTGAATTGGCAGAGAGAGAGAGAGAGCAATGCAATCGGTGCTGAGATTGGAAAAATTATGAGACGAGATGAGATGAGATGAGATGAGATGAGAGAGAGAGCCGTATATACGCGAATTTAGGTTTTAACTTTCACGGACATATATATATCTATTTTAAAGGGTCGTTTGGTTCGACCAGGATAAGGATTGAGAAAGAGTAAAGGAAATAATACTCCCTCGTCCTCGATTTACTGACCATGTGACTTTTTAGATAATTTTAAAGCTTTGTGATGATTGATTTAAAATCGAATTTTTAGAGTTTAGTTTTTTTTACAAGGTACTACGAGTGTTGTAGTATCATGTAAAAAAAACTAATCTCAAAAAATTCAATTTAAAATCCATCATCGCGAAGCTCCAAAATCATCTAAAAAGTCAACAGGATCAGTAAATCGAGGACAGAGGGAGTAATTCTTTTTAAATAAAAAAAGAAAATTTTATATATTATGTTAACTAAAATTTCATATATTCGGTCCGTCCCGCTTAACTTGATGCGTAAAATTAAAATAATTAAGAATTTTAACCCAAATTTAGCATAAATTAAGGCTCATTAATTGAACCCTTTTTTTTTAATTAGCTCATTAACAATTAACCCTAATTAAACTACTAATGTGCGACGAGGTATTACCAATTTTCCTCAATTTCTGAAAGAAGTTTTCCCTATTTTATTTTTTTTGCCTTAAAATCGCATAGATCCAATTTTGACCGCAACAAGATTAGCGGCGGACGAGCTCAATTCTTGAGCATCAGCGGTGAATTCAACGCCGCCTTCGCAGCCCTTCCTTGCACCCGATGCCAAGTGTTGGTCTCTAACGCCGCCGCGACTCTGGTCGTCGTCGTGTCCCTCTTTCTCTTCAACTTTTCCAGCGGTGTCATCTAACTCTCAGCATTCACGGTCGTCACTGCCTTGCCAACAACTCCCGCCGCGTTCATCTCTAACTCTTGGCTCTGTCCTAGAAGTATTCTCAATCCTGACGGCCATTGTACCCCTACGCGACGCCAGCCGAGCCTGTCCGCCGCAGTGGGGATGCAGATTTTAACTACCCAATGATACTTATATTTCACACAATGCCGGTGCCGCCGTACCTGTGCCTCCTCCAGTATAATCGAAAATGAAGGGGAAAAAAAGTTTAAAAAATATTTAATAAAATATGTTAAAATATAAATAATTAAAATAATACTACTAACCTATTATACTTATCTCCCTTATCACTCCCTCCTTAAATCATGTGCCGAAAATAAACGTGTCAACTTCTTCACGATGCAGGGAATAATATTTAATCATATACTTTAATAACTACAAATAATACAATATATTGTATTATTAAATACATAATATGTTAGTTTTAAAAAAGTATTGTATTTCACATCTAATAGTATTATAGTGACAAAAAAAACTCATTTAGACATTGTAAAATCAATTTTAGGTATGTAATATAAAAAACACAAAAATTACCCAATTTTTGAATATGGAACTAAAATGTCTTTACTTTTGAGCACATGACCACTCTCTTCCCTTCCCTCTCTCATAGGGTTGGTAAAGTAGCAGCCCGACTGGGCCGGCCCGACCCCGCCTGACCCGAGACCGGCCAGACCCGAAAAATTTAATCCTTTATTTTTTTTCGAAATGTGCAATTACGCAGTACGTTTATGTTCATTTAGTATTGTTTATCCAGTAACTGGTAAACGAATAATGTCAATTTGTAACTACATTACGCAGTACGTTTATGTTCTTTTAGTACTGTTTACCGATAGGTGGTAATGTAACGCCCCGTAATTTCACTTAACTAAATTAGTTAGTGAACCTTGATAGTTGAGATATATTATCAATTTTTAGTATCCGAGATTTCTAGAACAATTGCTTAGAGAGCAATAATTGAATCGAGTAGCGACTCGACTTCTATAGTTAATTCTTTCGAGAAATTGATTGAACAATGATGATAGAATAAAGTAGCAACTTGATTTCTATATTATTTAGTTTTCAATAAGTAATTAGCATTCGAATAAATGAATCGTTATTATTCTCGATCACATTTGCTAAATGTTGATCGAATAAGCTCGAGTAAGAGATGGTCGTCGACTTCTCGATTTTATTGGGCCAAGGCCCAATTAATTTATTACTTCGGTCCAAGTAATTACGAGTTGGGCCAAGCCGACTAAAATATTATAAGTTGAGGCCCAACTACTAATAGCTTGGGACGAGCCTAAGTAGATACTCAATCACAGCAACCAGTTATAGACTAATTAGTTAGACTTAAATATCTATTTATATGTATACCAAGAAAATAGCTTAATTCCAAATTCTTATTAATCAAAGGAAGTCATGTGTGTTACATATACAACAAGGATCCATCCCACTTATTCAAATACAAATAGATTACACTAGCAAACTAGAATTTTCCACAAGAATACATTAACAGGCGTATAGCAAAACTCCTAGTTTCTAAAATAGGAAGGGAATCAATCCTCGGGAGCTAAAATAGAAGTGGAAAACGCAGCCCATCATCCATTTCTTGTATCTCCAATTTGCAAGAAAGACAAGAGAGGGATCAACCCTTGGATATACATTTCCAGCCGTAGATGCCCAACACACCTCCCAACAACAGCCTGCAAAAGGGGAGAGAAATCAACTAGTAAGAAAAACAAGACAAGAGGGTTTTAAAATCTGCAGCTAAAAACCAAATAAAATCTGCAGAGATCTTTGGAAGAGAACAAATTTAGTATGAAATTAGAAGCCTTGAAACACCACATTCCTCAATCACAAGTCAACAGACCTAATAAGTTCAAATCTGAAGATCCTAGCTATATATATTCACCCTCCTTCTCCCAAAATTCAGACCACACCATTCCAACAACACTTAGAGAGAGTTGAGAGAGAGAGAGAGCTGAGAACAAGGAAACGGATGAGCTAGGAAGAGAGGAGGGAAAGCAAGCAACAACAGCTCTTCTTCCTCAAGGTAGCACTGCAGCCCTCAACTCTTAAACTACAGGCATAAATTAGAAATATTTAGCCCTAGAACACATAAGCATGCTATTACCGTAATTGAAAGATTAACTTCAGAAAAGTTAATTAACCAGAATTTATTAACTAAGAGTTAATAATTAATCGTAATTGATTAAGCAAATCAAATACGCAGTTAAAATTTATCTTGATTAACAATAAATCAAAGATTTATTTATTGATAAAAATCTTATAAACTGTTCATATAACGGTAGTTATAATTTAGACTTAGATAACAGTAACTACGTTACTGGATCTAGAATAACCTCCGATCAGAATTAAAAACTAAAATCTTAGATAAGATTTTATTCGTTAGAATACGAATCTTACCTCGTTTTTAATCGAAGGGTACACTAAGGAGGGACAATAGCTGAAGCAGAGATCAGATCTCGTTGCAGTAGAGAAAAACAACGAGGTGAGCTTTCTATAAAATAAAAGGCTTGTTTTATTAGATGTTAGCTCTTTCACTATTGTCATGCTATAAATGTTTTCAGTTTTTGTATGATACCTATCTGAGTTGGTTGTGCCAATTATTAATCGAATTCGGGTCCGAGTAAGATGTCTATCTTACAGGGGCTAGTGTACACTGTGCGAGTACGCTCAACGGCAGTTGGCTAGTCAGGTGCCGTGGAAGGTGGCCACCTTCTCGGTACTTATGTTTCCAGATATGGTAGGGTACATATGAATTAACCTGCGCAAGCACCTTTGAATCATAAAATGTTTTGGTAAACATAGGCTCTTGTAGGTCCCGATAAATAGATATTGGTGTATTGGGGGGGGGAATACACCAATTCGCCAACAGTTTTGACTTTAAAAACAAAGTCGATCTTACTGAGTTGTCAGCTCAGCTTATCAGTGCAGCTCGGTTTATCCAGCTCAGTCAGTAAACTGGTGAGCTTGCTAAACCGAACTGTGTGCGGAAGTTTGGTGGACAGGTTGGCTATCTCTTAGAAAATTCTTGCTTTGTGCAGGTTGATTATATCAATGAAGTGCAATGTAATGAAGGTTAGTTGAACATTGTAAGGTCGACTGTAAATAAAAGATAGAGAGAGAGATCGAGACAGTCGATTTAGCGTGGTTCGGGAAACGTCCCTACATCCACGTCAGATACCGTCGTATCTGAAATTCCTTACTTCTCTCTTATTTATACTGGCTGAGTACCAGCCTCAACCTTCGTCAATCTTTAGACTTAGGCCGAGCACGAGTTATGGGTCGTGACCCTTACAACCTTTCATACAAACATACATACAACCTTGCAGCTAAACTAACAGATTCTTCTTTACTTGAACGAATGTGTAGTAAGCTTGTGAAGAGTGTTCTGTGAGGTTCCAGACTCAGAAATCTTGAAGGTCTCAACACTTGGGAAATGGCTTGGATTCGAGTGTTGAGTTTGGCTTTGAAGCGTAAAGATTTCTGGATAGATTTAGCTTTGAAGCTCTGGTTTCCTCTCTCTATTTTTCTCTCTTCCCCGTCTATTTTCCCTTCTTTCCCACCTCTCGATTCTGGGATGGCTTGAAGTATTTATATGACTCCAATTTGAATTAGAGCCGTTGGAGTTGCAGAGGTGTCAGAACCGTACTGCTGACTGGACTTCTAGCCGTTGAGGTTTTCTATACAGCTTGAACCATCAAGGTTGGCAAGGCACAGCTTAGGTCAGACTGGGAAGGTCGACCTTTTGTACCTCAAGCTGTCTTTGTTTTCTGTGGTCTTCAAGCTTGATCTTTGTATTAGAATCTTCATCTTGAGAAGCTGTTGACTAATAGCAGCTTGACTCACAGCAGCTTGACTAAGCATATTGGCTTCAGCAGGTTCCTCAGAAGGTTGGCTTAAGCAGGTTCCTCAGCATGCAGGTTCCACAACATGCAGGTTGCACAACATGCAGGTTGCACTCAGGAGGTTGGCCTAAGTAGGTTCCTCAGCATGCAGGTTGCTCAGCATGCAGGTTCCTCAGCATGCAGGTTGGCCTCAGCATGCAGGTTCGCCAATATGCAGGTTGCTCAGCATACAGGTTCCTCAGCATGCAGGTTGGCATCCGCAGGTTGGCCTATGCAGGTTGGACTATGCAGGTTACACGAGCAGGTTGACAGATTGATCTAACTAGGTACAAGGTTGCACTACCAACCTTGATCTTTACATGGAGATCAGTCTGTTCCTATCAAAACTATAACTAAGTCCTATAACTAAGTGTGATTTCTAATAACATCATCAAAACTAAACTAAACAGGGTTCCCAACAGCTCTTTAAAGTAAAACCCTATGCATTACTGTTTAGATGGCTGACAATAAGACAAATGTTTTGGGCACGTGTCCACTGAGTACTTTGTACTCATGCCCTGTACATATTTCCCATGTCCAGGTTGAGCAAGGTGAAGCGGAGTGGTCAGACGGTGTTTTGTCGAGAAAGAAGTAGTCATAGTAGTAGTGTCGAGAAGTCTCTTGGTAATACATGTCTCCATACATGTATTTCATCATTCTCCCTTCCGCTGCAAACACTCAAACTTGTCATACCCTATGTGTTTTGGTTGTAATTTGAGTCAGGCTGTCAACATGTATGTTTGTACCTTGATCGATTCCTAACTATTAAATATGTCTTTCTTATACAGTATGATTCAACATGATGAATGAGCCAATTCCCCCACCAAATATCTTTTCCTTATTATTTATTCATAATTAATACCCATAGTCACGAGTTGCCGAGCTTAACTATCAATTAGCGAAGTACGGTCGTGATAGGTAATGGATAATATCAAATTATAATTGTATTACGCAGTACATTTATGTTCTTTTAGTATTGTTTACCAGGCGGGGCGGGCGGGCTGGGCCGGGCTGAGCTGCTACTTTACCAGCACTAGGGGAGAGGAAATGACATTTTTGTCCTCCAAAACAAAATTTGGGTATTTTTTGTGTAAATTATATTTTAAAGCTAAAATTGATTTTACAAAGTCAAATTGGTTAAAAAGGTATATTATCTCAATATTATATATATATATATATTATTTAAAAGAACTATTTCGCATGTAAGTTAATAAATATATATTTTTTATATTATGAGAAATGATATGCTACTCCCCCTTTGGTGGGTACCTTTGTGGGCACCTTCGTCATTTTTTTACTTTGACATTGTTTTGTTCAATTTTTTTCGATTGCTTTATATTCTAGTATCATAAAAATTAATATAAAAGTCATTAAATCTAAGAAATTAATAAAAATAAAAGCTCGATTGTTCTTTTTTCCTTCTAACTTCAAAAAATGAGTAATAACACAAATTGAGCTTTGATTTTTATTTATTTTGTAGATTTAGTAATTTCTATATTAATTTTTTTGATACTAGAATATAAAATAATCAAAAAAATCGAACAAAACAATGTCAAAGTGAAAAAATGATGAAGGTGTCCACGAAGGTGCCCACCAAAGAGGGAATAAAATATCATTTATCTTTATATTATTACATATTTTACATGTTTTGATTATTTAGAAGAATTATTTCAATATTTTGATTGGATTGCAAAACCCCCTTAATCCACTGAAAAGATGTTGTCAAAATCGCTAGCATTAGTGGGCAACTCACATGCATAGAAAGTTCACCTGATTTCATATTAACAAACTAAAGATTGAAGTGAAGCCATCAATCATTGATGAGTGAGGAGGCACTGATTAGAACATCGCACGATGATCTGATAGTCAGTTGTATCCAAGCACATCAGGACTCCTGCATATCATATCGGGGATCCCTATGCACCTAATATGACAAGACAAGCAAGTCAGTCAAAACCTTGGCGCTAAAGATGCCGCACTAGCTCAACAAAGCTAAACCTCCAGGCAGCAGCATACTGACCGCTAGAGGTGAGCATAGAAATTTGAAAAACCAAACTACCTACTGAACCGAACTGAAATCCAGCCGAAAATGCAGTTAATCAAACCGACGGTTACAATTTTATTTTCTAATTTAATAAATCGAGATAACAGTTCGATTTTTGGTTCTTATGTCAAAAAGCTGATGGTTAACCAAATCAAACCGAAATATATAAAATAATTAAAATTATATTTATTAGCTATACATTATATAAATTTTATTTAGTTATTTTTTCTCTTTTACTATTTTTAAACTCTTTTTTTCAAACATATATTTTTTTTTCTAAATTATACATTCGACTCGTTTCACCCCACCATACACAAGTCACTTTGGTAACATTTTATCACTCCATTCTTCCAAGCCCGTGTCAAAAATGACACGAGAGGAATTAGAGGATCATGCTCTATTCCTCGCCAGAGACTTACACACAATGAACTCTAGAGTTGCAAAATAGAGGTCCGTCTCAATAAATATTAAGGCTCTGTGCTAATTATGAAATTAGGCCCTTAAAATTTTTCACTTAAATTTTTTCAAGATATTACTTAAAAATAATAATTGTATTACGATAATATTTTATACATGCAAATAGTTTTTATATTTTATTTTAAAAAAAGACATCCTCCGTTAATGTAAAAGATGTCTTGTTGATTAAGGTGGTGGATGGAGCTTTAAATTTTTTGCGGAAAAGAAAAATGAAAAAGGAAAGAAAAAAAGAAAAAAAGAGAGAAGAAAATAGGAAGAGAGGTGGACGGAAGTAATAGGAGAGAGAAAAAGAAAAATGGATTGATGGAATTAATAGGAAAGAGAAAGAAATGTTACAAAACTTTAAAAAATAAAAATAAAAAGTTAGGCCATTCAAAAAAAAGAATTCGGGGCCTATAAAATTTTTGGCCCTGTTCTTAAGAACACTTTGGGCCGCCTAAGAGCCGGGCTTGGCAAAATATAAGTATCACTACAAGAACGCTTAAAGAAAGCAGTCTCACTCTAGAGACAATAATGATCGAAATGGCAAGCGTGATCGGCCCAGTATAGGCAAAGACCTATTTGATATTGAATGCAACAACAGTCATAAAATGAGCCATTACAAAACAGATTGTCCAAATTTAAGCTCCAGGGAAAGGAAGGAGCTAAGAGCAAAGCGGAACAACAATCGCAAGGTTATGCTCGTTGAAGAAGCAAAAGCCACCTGCTAAAGAAGTGGACACATACACTGGCTCTAATGTGTTCACTAAGTCAGAGGCTGGAGAAGAAGGTTTCAGCATTGGAACAATGGCCCTCAGTGACACTGAGGAGATAATTTCATGTGAACTCGTCTCTACTTTTACACCGGCACACGAGTACGATGAGCCCACCTCATCATTCATGGAGAGCGAACTACTTAATGACCACTTAGCTCTTGTTTGGTTCACATTTTTTTGGGTAGGAAAAGGAAAATAATTACTTGATTCCATTATTTTTTGTTTGGTTGTATTGGTTGGGGAGTCTATATGATTTTTTTTACTTTCAAAGTCTTGAAGTATTCATTACAGATTTTAAAAAGTATTTAAAAATCTTGAGGTATTCATTACGGATTTTAAAAAGTATTTAAAATTTTGAGGTATTCTTAACGGATTTTAAAAAATCTTAAAAAAATCTTTAGGTATTCAACAGTCTATAGATTTTAATACTCTATAGAATTTCATTAATTCTCTTTAAAAAATACACTCTTCAAAATCTCTTCTAACAACTAGGGATTTGTGAAATCTGTCTCTCTTCTGTCGTTCACGTTTCTTCGTTTTTTTTGTCTTCAAACGGTGATTAATTGAGAATAATTTCCATACAAAATCATTATCAGCATGAAGGTCGCACCTAATATTTCCCCACAAAATCACGCCATGAGTCAATCAGGGTCCAATTGGGATAATTCTTCTATTTCTGATGATTTTAAACCCCCAACTGTTTTCTGCATAATTTGAGAGAAGGGTACAAGAGTGAAGTAAATTTAGAATTTCATTTTGTGTGATTTTAGGAAATTCATTGTTTAAGCAAAATAATGATTATAGAGCGAGAGAGGGAGAAGGCTTTGGTGGAAGATGGCAGACGATGAATTTATGAGGATTTATCATTAGTTCCTTTTCTTATTCATGGAGGATTTTATTTTGAGTTTGATAATTCATAATTTGAAGTTCTATTGTTTTTTTTAATTAATTATGGTTTGTTTTCAATAGACTTGCAAAGTCTATGAAAATAGAGATAAATCAATCCAATAAAATCTATTAAATTTTAAATAGAATTAAAACAATTCATAGAATTAAAGAATCCATAGAAAATAAAAGTCTATCAAAATCTGGTACCCCTCAAGAAAGAGGGGAAACAAGGAAAAAGGAAACCACAAGTAACTCGTTTCCATCATTAAACCAAACACTCAATAAAAGTAACCGTTATTATTATCATTCCCTTGACTTGATTCTATTCCATTTCCATTACCCGACTTGAACCAAATGAGCACTTAAAGTTAATCAAGAGTTTGAAGGCCATGGAAGAGATTTCTCACTGATTACATAAGGGAGAACAAGGAACTAGATGAATTGTACGACGAAAGGAGCAAGCCATACAAGGAGAATGAAGCACTCAAACGGAAACTAGAGATCACGATCGAGGATAGAGCTAAGACTCAAAATGAACTTTGAGCAATGAACTCCAAGTTCCATAATATTTATATTCCCAAGTTTTCCCAAGTTTTATTCCCAAGTTTTAATTGTGTTTTGTATTTGGTTTGACAATCTTGTGTAATTTCTTTACTAATGTAATTTTTATTTTTGTTATCTTGTAGTATCATCAATATCTTTTTTAAGGGGCAAACCACCATCTATCATCTCCCACATAAAAAAAACACTATTTCTACTCACCCATTTAATTTACACACTCATCTACCCACTTTTTACAAATTGGATAAGTTTACCCTTTTTTATCTTTATATGTACATGCACTCTCCTCCTATTCCTCTCTCTTCTTTCTTATTTGTCTTTTTTTTACCTTTTCTTTTTTTTTTCTTTCAATTTTTTCTTTTGATACTTTCAGTTTTTTTAATTTTCGTTTTTTTCTTTCTTTTTTAATTTTTGATTTTTTTTCCAGCATTTTTTTCTTTTTTCATTTTTTTGACTTTTTTTTTAATTTTTGTATTGTTTTTCTTTATATTTTTAAATTTTGATTTTTTTTCAACCTTTTTTTTTCTTTTTTCGTTTTTTTTCTTTTTTTTCAACCTTTTTCTACCTTTTTCATGTCTTTTCCATTTCTTTTTTTATTTTTGGTTTTTTTTCCAGTTTTTTTAATTTATATTTTCGTTTTTTCTATTTTCGAATTTTTTCAACTCTTTTTTTTTCTTTTTCCATCTTTTTCGTTTTTTTTCAGCCTTTTTTTTCCTTTTTTTTTTTTCCTTTTTTCATTATTTTCAGCCTTTTTCCACCTTATTTTTTGTATCTTTTTTCTTTTTTTCAATCTTTTTTCGGTTTTTTTTCAGTTATTTTTCTTTTTTATGAATAGGGAAGTGGTACGAGGTACGAAATGTCAAGTACGAGCAAGTACGAATACGAATTGTGGTGCGAACAAGTATGAATACGAATATTCGTACCTATCGATAACCAAACGTTATGAATCACACAAGTAAATATAAAGTTGTTGGTACGAATTTGAATCAATTCGTACCGATTACTGATGATTATCGGTATGAATATTGTTCAATTCGTACCGATTACCAATACTGTAGTACGAATTCAAGATGAATTGGAAAACAAACATATACCAGCAAAACCCTTCACATATCTCAACAACAAGAAATTTCTATATTTCTATCGGTACGAATATTTTTCAAATCGTACCGATTACCTATGATTATCGGTACGAATATCGGTTAATTCGTACCGATTACCTATAATGTAGTACAAATTCAAGAACAAAAATAGCATTAAAATCCACTATAGAGAGAACAAGAAGCTCAAAAAACACACAAAGATTGTTCGAGAGAAACTGGAAAACAAATACTCCCTCCATTTCATTTAATAGGCTACATTTCATTTTGGCAATTCCGTCACGCTTTTCTACGCTTCTTGATGATAGATTTTAAAATGGATTTTTGAAGATTTTTTTCTTTTACAGGATACTCTGATAGTCGTAGTATCCCGTAAAAGAAAAAAATCTTCAAAAATCCATTTTAAAATCTATCATCAAGAAGCGTGGAAAAGCGTGACAGAATTGCCAAAATGAAATGTAGCCTATTAAACGAAATGGAGGGAGTATATAGCAACAAAACCCTTCACAAATCTCGACAAGATTTTTTTTTATATTTCTATTGGTACGAATATTGTTCAAATCGTACCGATTACCTATGATTATCGGTACGAATATTGTTCAATTCGTACCGATTACCTATATTTTAGTACGAATTCAGGAACAACAATATCATTAAATTCACTCTAGAGAGAACAAGAAGCTCAAAATACACATAGGTAGTTCAAGAGCAACTGAAAAACATACGTATAGCAGCAAAACCCTTCACATATCTCAACTACAAGAAATTTTTATATTTCTATCGGTACAAATATTATTCAATTCGTACCGTTAGCTATGATAATCGTTACGAATATTATTCAATGTACCGATTATCTAAAATGTAGTACGAATTTGGGAACAACAATAGCAACAACCCTAAGAATAGAAAGCACAAATACGCGTATATTATTTAAGAAAACAAAACTCTTCACATATCTCAACAACAAAAAAGTTCTATATTTTTATCGGTAAGAATATTGTTCAATTCGTACCGATTACCTATGATTATTGGTACGATTAAAAAACAAAACACAAACAATTCAATTCTAACACTAAATTGTTGCATAACAGTCATTGTTTACCAAATAATGTTGCAGAACACAGAACACTAAGTAAAGATTAAGGCAAAGCACAAAAAGATTCATCACCTCACGAACATAAAGAATTGAAATAAACTGTAGAAAAACAAGGATATAAAGAAGAGATAAATATGGGGAAAAAATCAAGCAATAACTGCAGAACAATCATCAATGAAAAATTGGATTAAGAAAAAACAACCAAGCAAAGTGAAATATAACAAAAGTAAAGCACATAATTTGCAACTTCTATTTGAACACCACATATACATACAATAACATTATCTCCTTCTCCTTCACTGTCATCATTCAGCACCTTCTTCGAACCCCTTTCTTACCCTTCTTTTTTGTTGCCCAAAGGCGCAGCAACCTTATCTTCAGTAACAACAGATTCCTCTGATAAATCAGGCCCCATCGAATACTCATCGTCTGCAATCGCAAATCCCTTCTTCGATTTCCCTCCAGTAGGGGCACTCTTCTCGTCACGCGCTGTAGGCTTCTTCCTCCCCATCGAATAACTTAAAACGTATTCTCAACTATCAAACCCAGTCCAAATCAACGAAAATCCTGCAAAAACCCATGGAATCAGTGATCACTCCCTCGACGCGAGCTCACGACGAATTTTTCCTCACAAAATAAAATTAAAAACCCCAAACTAAAAAGCTCAACCCAATGCCAACATTCAACCGTCATAAGCAATCAAAGCATATTCAAAAAAAATCAAATAAAAAAAAACTTTTCACAAACAATTACGGAAAAGTTTGTAAACAAAACTTTTCACAAACTTTTCACGCACCACCGCACACGCACCACACACCACTACCGTCTCTCCACTCCACCACCACCACCGTACACGCACCACGCGGCCGACAGCGGCACGCTCTCTCCTCCCCATCCCCTGTTTCTTCATGTCGTGAATTGAATTTGAGAGAGAAGAGAGAGACAAGAGAAAGAGAGATAGAGGGGGGAGGAGTGAAAATTGGGGATTGTGAATTCTAATTTAGAATTTGATTTGGGTTAGTCGGGGGTATTTTAGTCCCATTTTGAATTGTTGGGTATTTGAGTTGTAAAATTAAAAGGGTGAATAAATTTAGTGTTTATTAAGGGAGGTTGGGTAGTTCATTATAATACCACTCTTTTTTAAGCATATAAGTATGATTGAATTGTAAAAGAGAAAAAATGTACAAGTGTCGTGTCAAAAGGCACTCCAAAATCATAAATAAATTGGAAAATGCATAGGCAACATATTGCGACTGTTTCATCCTATTGGCAAAGTCTTATAGAGCTTGCATCTCAACTTTAACTTGGTCCGCTCCATTTGCAGAGGTCGATGCTGAATCCCGACCATCGGCATCGGTATTCATCTCCTGAACTTGAGGTGGGTTTACGACGGTCATTGGCATGACAGAGTCCTCTGATAGACGTGACTTCATCTCTCGATGCTCCTGGCACAACGCACACCAGTGCATGCAGCAGTGAACCATGCAAGGGTCACATGGTGAATTCTACACGCACATCACATGAGAATATTAGAAACAAAGCACCTATCTTCCTCTAATTAAGGGAAGCAAGATTAATCCTGGAAAGCACACTGGAAATAGATAAAATATGAGAAGAGTACCAACCATCAAAAGACCAAATCATAGTAGTTTTAAGTGCCTAGAAGAATAACTCCTATTACCCAGTCCCCCAGGGACCCCCTTTCCCACGAGAGAATGTAGGATTATATGACTTTTATTCAATCGATCCGTTTTTCTCTATGTTTAAATTAGTTTATGAAGTAAAATGCCTCTTCCATATAAATGCTTCCTTTGCATCAGGTGTCGCTGTTTATTAGTGCACTGCGGAGGCCTTTAATACTAACAAGCAGAAAGCGAAATTCCAATATACCAAACACCGAATGGCTTTGGATAGTAAGTACACGCTGCTTAACAAGGTTCTAATGCCAACAAGCGCAGAGAAAATTCAAGAGATCTTTAATTCTAACAAGCCTTGATACCATCTGCAGAAGTCTGTAAAGACAATCTATAATCATTGATTAAGGGATGATTCTGAGGGCCAAGGCTAGTAACAATAATTACATTAACAAGTATGGGACCGACTGTAAAATTTCCAGGAATAAGGAAAACAAACTTTGACCGATTTTCATCATTTCATCAATATAGACAAATATTCTCAAGCACCATAGCTTTTTAATGACTATGAAACAAGAGAGACTAAATGATAAGCAGGTAAAGATACAACATAGATGCAGGTGGGAACAGAGCAAGTTTAGTCCTATAACTGTAGGGGAATAGCAAACTTAATCCCAGAACTAAGGGCGTCAAAGATGGTCCAAAAAGATTCCAAAGTACAAAAAACTTGAATTTTGACTTTCTAAAGACAACATTTTAATTTCTGCAAAAAAATAAAATAAAATAAAAAAATAATAATAAAGCAAATTGACAAACAATTATATACTTCAAGTTTATGTGGGGATTACTAAATTTTTTGAAAAACACATCATGTAGATTTTATCAATGGAGTTTGGATTTGTAAGAAGTTAGGATTGTAATTGTCAATCTCCCAAATTTTGTTTTACACATCGTATTAATCAGAAACATCAAACAAAGAGTAGTTGAAAGCTCAATATTTCTCTTTCTCCCATTCAAGACAGTTGAGTAGCCACCTTTAAGGCAGAAAATCCAATACAAAAATTTAATTTACTGAAGAACCCGACATGTTATCTTTAGAACCTCAAAACGTTTACACTTAATGAATTCCAGTTACAAGATGATTCCATTCACACAGTTTGTGCTTATAAATAAGATCTAAAAAGGATTCCTGCCATGTTTGCAAATTAACCTCGCGATTAGAAAAGATTTTTTTTGCACTAAAAGAATACTGCTTACAGCTGCCAAAAGGGCCTACTGCAATTACATTGTACAGATAAAGAATATTCAAAAGAAAAAGAGAAGAGGCTCAATAGAATTAACTAAAAACAGGAATATCTAGTAATATAAATATCTGCACATGTAGATGATGTTATAAGAAAAACAAACAAGTCCAGCCCCATGGCAAACTGCAGTTTTTTTGTGGCCTGCCTAGTAAAAGATATCAGAGAAGGGGTAATGAACATTAAAACAAGGTCCAGGTATTTTTATTTTCTAGAAAGTCTGCAGTATCTGGGGTCATCAGTGATAACATAGATCAAAATAAAATCGTGCTTGAGTAACCAACATAAAGCTTGACTACCAGCAAACTGAATGCTCACGCTACACGCAGAAGTCAGAAGTTGCCCTTAAGATGGTTATTCATCACCGGGTTAAAGACTCTTCAAAAGATTTATTCTATTATTTAGTTGCTATTAGTTGGTTATTATTTGAGAATACGGATTTTGATTGGGCCTCAAGTTTTTAAGTCTTCAAATAGTCAGAGTTTAGGTATCTTTGAATCATATTAGTTTAGTTGAACAGCTTCTTTTTGACAGATTCCATGAGGCATTATTTCGAGGAGTATTTTTTTCTTTCAGTTTTATTTTTTTTTAACCACCTTAACTCTACCAATTGTCCAACCTGCAGCTCCCGGACAAGTTCAACCGAATTCTGGCGAAACTGTCTGACCCTCCATCATCAACCCGAGTGCCTCCCACAGCACCGGAGGCTGCAGATCTACTGCATGATACACTGGTACCCATTGACGCCCAGTCTACAGCCGCTGTGCAACATCCCTGCACCCTCGCAGAGAATCTATTGGATAACCCCAGCCCATGTCAGCCAACTAATTTCCCCAAGATGGATCTGACATCATTCAAGGGGTTAGACCTGATACCATGACTCACCCGAGCCAACTTCATAGTGTAGAACGGATCTCAAACATGGTACCATAGTTGTGCCTCTCCATCATGTGGTGTGAAGCGAAATTATTCTTTCAAGAGTCTGGAATGTTTGGCATGTCAAAAATGGGATTCACAATGCAGCAACAATACAAGGGGGTCATCATCTTCAGAAAAAAATGAAAAACCCATGTTAGCATATTTGATAAGGGAATGGTGATTGTCTGATGGTTCGGCTTGTGTGGAGGTCCTTTGTTGGTAAATGGTTTCCGATTCATCCTCCAAAACTGGAGTTTTTCTCTCACTAATCAAGAGTTGTGTGATTAGATATTCCAGAGTCACTAGGGAAGCTCTGGTTGTGTTGCGTGGCTGAGAGTGAAGCCACGGTAGAGGAGAGGTTTATCGATTTTGTCAGCATGAACCTCGGAATTCTTGTGCCTGATGAAGGATCCAGGTCGCTCTGTGGTCTCTTCCATCCCACCTACTCTGACTTCCTGATGTCTCACCAAACTGTTACTTCTTATTTTGTATCTTCCAGACCCTGTGAAATTCCTAATGTGCCCCACTTCACATCAGCAGCGGAGTACAGAGATAACTGTGCTACAGACAAAAATGCTTTCACTGAATCAACCGTTGGTCCTTTACACAAGTGTTCAGCGAAATCCCTCAATGTGCTCCTTGCTGCAGAGGACGATGAAGCCAAAGAGCTCAATCCACTGGAAAATGAGTTCAGTCCGGAACCTGATCAGTCAGTCCAACCTTGAGGTTAAGGCTGTATTGATGGGAAAGGCAAACGATGACGCTAAAGATCACAATCTACTGGAAAATGAGTTCCATCCAGAACTTGATCAGTCAATCCAACCTTGAGGTCAAGGCTGGTTCGATTAGCAAGCCAATTGTAGAAAAGGAAGTAGCTGGCTGGATGATGACTCCTTAAGAGATTTAATTAAATTTTTTGTTGCTATTTTATATTATTAGCAAATTATTTTGAGAATATGGCTTTTGCTCATGCTCCAGGTTATACACTTGGGCCTCAAGTTTTTAGGTCTTTAAATAGACAGTTATGAATTAGGGCTCAGTATCTTTGGATCATTATTTGGGAAAAGCAGCTTCACAGCATTCACTGCAAGAGGAGTTTTCACACGGCCTCATTTTGAGGAGTTTTTTTTCATTAGTTCAGTTTTATCATTATTAAAGCAGCCTAACGCTATCAATCTAATGATAAAAGAACTTCTTTAATATGATTTGTTTGTCATCTAGCAAGTCTTTCTCATCTATAGTAGATATACATTTTTTCCCCCTTATCACAACTTTCAGATGATGATAGGGACGCGGTAGATTAGTCTTATTAATTAGATCTTTAGTAGTTGTTGAGTCGTTTTTTATTAGTTGAGTCCTTTCTTATTATGTTTAATTTCTGATATTAAGTTGTTAGGTTATATTATTGTCGAGTCAAGCCCGTAAGTATATGGGCCTAGGGTTTTATTAGGGTTCAGTCAGTTTGTTATTTATAGGGATATGTTTCCTACCGTTCAGCTTATTGAGAAATAATATTAGAGTTTAGCAAATACGCTGTGGCCTTTTCGGAAGAGTGGCCTCTTCAGAGGAGAGTTTGTTTCTTTTCTGTTCTTTTGTTACTCTCTCGTTAGTTTCACCTCTCAATCACCCTTCACTCTATCAGATCAACTTCAAAGAGAATGCTCGAGGATTCTTTGACAAAAATATCTCAGAACATAAACAAGTTGGCATCTAATAGTTGCCACTATCAACTAATAAATCTTTCAAAATAGCAAATATGGTGGTGGTGTTGGTGGTGGACATAGGCAACCATTAGATAAGAATAAACGAAGATCACCTTGAGATGATATTTCTTTTGCAGAGATTGCCTCCCTAGGCCAGTGTATATCCCACACATCCACCAACTGAAAAGCAGACCCTCACAAATGAGAAATGTTGTCCTCGGGTCAATAAAACCATGTAGAGCAGCAGTTGCGGCAGCGAAGGCAATGCCACCCTCTACAAAGATGGCATGGCAAATGCAAGGTCCAGTCCATGGAGTATCTTCTCTCAATTGTTCAATGTTGCGTCCAAACAGAACACAAGGGCAAAATAGTCCTGTCCTACCTGTTGCAGATAAAGCAAAAGAAATCAGAATTATCAACCATGCATAAGCAGAAAGGAGACCCAAAATAGTACTGCGT
>CM038121.1:12273489-12330573 GCA_001642375.2 Mentha longifolia
AATTATGGTTTGTTTTCAATAGACTTGCAAAGTCTATGAAAATAGAGATAAATCAATCCAATAAAATCTATTAAATTTTAAATAGAATTAAAACAATCCATAGAATTAAAGAATCCATAGAAAATAAAAGTCTATCAAAATCTGGTACCCCCTCAAGAAAGAGGGGAAACAAGGAAAAAGGAAACCCCAAGTGACTCGTTTCCATCATTAAACCAAACACTCAATAAAAGTAACCGTTATTATTATCATTCCTTGACTTGATTCCATTCCATTTCCATTACCCGACTTGAACCAAATGAGCACTTAAAGTTAATCAAGAGTTTGAAGGCCATGGAAGATATTTCTCACTGATTACATTAGGGAGAACAAGGAACTAGATGAATTGTACGACGAAAGGACCAAGCCATACAAGGAGAATGAAGCACTCAAACGGAAACTAGAGATCACGATCGAGGATAGAGCTAAGACTCAAATGAACTTTGAACAATGAACTCCAAGTTCCATAATATTTATATTCCCAAGTTTTCCCAAGTTTTATTCCCAAGTTTTAATTGTGTTTTGTATTTGGTTTGACAATCTTGTGTAATTTCTTTACTAATGTAATTTTTATTTTGTTATCTTGTAGTATCATCAATATCTTTTTAGGGGCAAACCACCATCTATCCTCTCCCACATAAAAAAAACACTATTTCTACCCACCTATTTAATTTACACACTCATCTACCCACTTTTTACAAATTGGATAAGTTTACACTTTTTGTCTTTATATGCACATGCACTCTCCTCCTATTCATCTCTCTTCTTTCTTATTTGTCTTTTTTTTCCCTTTTCTTTTTTTCTTTCAATTTTTTCTTTTGATACTTTCAGTTTTTTTAATTTTCGTTTTTTTTCTTTCTTTTTTAATTTTTGATTTTTTTCCAGCATTTTTTTCTTTTTTCATTTTTTAGACTTTTTTTTTAATTTTTGTTTTGTTTTCTTTATATTTTTAAATTTTGATTTTTTTCAACCTCTTTTTTTTCTTTTTTCGTTTTTTTTCTTTTTTTTCAACCTTTTTCTACCTTTTTCATGTCTTTTCCATTTCTTTTTTTATTTTTGGTTTTTTTTCCAGTTTTTTTTAATTTATATTTCGTTTTTTCTATTTTCGAATTTTTTCAACTCTTTTTTTTTCTTTTTCCATCTTTTTCGTTTTTTTTCAGCCTTTTTTTTCCTTTTTCCTTTTTTCATTATTTTCAGCCTTTTTCCACCTTATTTTTGTATCTTTTTTCTTTTTTTCAATCTTTTTTCGGTTTTTTTTCAGTTATTTTTCTTTTTTATGAATAGGGAAGTGGTACGAGGTACGAAATGTCAAGTACGAGCAAGTACGAATACGAATTGTGGTGCGAACAAGTATGAATACGAATATTCGTACCTATCAATAACCAAACGTTATGAATCACACAACTAAATATAAAGTTGTTGGTACGAATTTGAATCAATTCGTACTGATTACTGATGATTATCGGTATGAATATTGTTCAATTCGTACCGATTACCAATACTGTAGTACGAATTCAAGATGAATTGGAAAACAAACATATACCAGCAAAACCCTTCACATATCTCAACAACAAGAAATTTCTATATTTCTATCGGTACGAATATTGTTCAAATCGTACCGATTACCTATGATTATCGGTACGAATATCGGTTAATTCGTACCGATTACCTATAATGTAGTACAAATTCAAGAACAAAAATAGCATTAAAATCCACTATAGAGAGAACAAGAAGCTCAAAAAACACACAAAGTTAGTTCGAGAGAAACTGGAAAACAAATACTCCCTCCATTTCATTTAATAGGCTACATTTCATTTTGGCAATTCTGTCACGCTTTTCTACGCTTCTTGATGATAGATTTAAAATGGATTTTTGAAGATTTTTTTCTTTTACAGGATACTCTGATAGTCGTAGTATCCTGTAAAAGAAAAAAATCTTCAAAAATCCATTTTAAAATCTATCATCAAGAAGCGTGGAAAAGCGTGACAGAATTGCCAAAATGAAATGTAGCCTATTAAACGAAATGGAGGGAGTATATAGCAACAAAACCCTTCACAAATCTCGACAAGATTTTTTTTATATTTCTATTGGTACGAATATTGTTCAAATCGCACCGATTACCTATGATTATCGGTACGAATATTGTTCAATTCGTACCGATTACCTATAGTGTAGTACGAATTCAGGAACAACAATATCATTAAATTCACTCTAGAGAGAACAAGAAGCTCAAAATACACAAAGGTAGTTCAAGAGCAACTGAAAAACATACATATAGCAGCAAAACCCTTCACATATCTCAACTACAAGAAATTTTTATATTTCTATCGGTACGAATATTATTCAATTCGTACTGTTAGCTATGATAATCGTTACGAATATTATTCAATGTACCGATTATCTAAAATGTAGTACGAATTTGGGAACAACAATAGCAACAACCCTAAGAATAGAAAGCACAAATACGCGTATATTATTTAAGAAAACAAAACTCTTCACATATCTCAACAACAAAAAAGTTCTATATTTCTATCGGTAAGAATATTGTTCAATTCGTACCGATTACCTATGATTATTGGTACGATTAAAAAACAAAACACAAACAATTCAATTCTAACACTAAATTGTTGCATAACAGTCATTGTTTACCAAATAATGTTGCAGAACACAGAACACTAAGTAAAGATTAAGGCAAAGCACAAAAAGATTCATCACCTCACGAACATAAAGAATTGAAATAAACAGTAGAAAAACAAGGATATAAAGAAGAGATAAATATGGGGAAAAAATCAAGCAATAACTGCAGAACAATCATCAATGAAAAATTGGATTAAGAAAAAACAACCAAGCAAAGTGAAATATAACAAAAGTAAAGCACATAATTTGCAACTTCTATTTGAACACCACATATACATACAATAACATTACCTCCTTCTCCTTCACTGTCATCATTCAGCACCTTCTTCGAACCCCCTTTCTTACCCTTCTTTTTTGTTGCCCAAAGGCGCAGCAACCTTCTCTTCAGTAACAACAGATTCCTCTGATAAATCAGGCCCCATCGAATACTCATCGTCTACAATCGCAAATCCCTTCTTCTTCGATTTCCCTCCAGCAGGGGCACTCTTCTCGTCACGCGCTGTAGGCTTCTTCCTCCCCATCGAATAACTTAAAACGTATTCTTAACTATCAAACCCAGTCCAAATCAACGAAAATCCTGCAAAAACCCATGGAATCAGTGATCACTCCCTCGACGCGAGCTCACAACGAATTTTTCCTCACAAAATAAAATTAAAAACCCCAAACTAAAAAAGCTCAACCCAATGCCAACATTCAACCGTCATAAGCAATCAAAGCATATTCAAAAAAAATCAAATAAAAAAAAACTTTTCACAAACAATTACGGAAAAGTTTGTAAAAAAAACTTTTCACAAACTTTTCACGCACCACCGCACACGCACCACACACCACTACCGTCTCTCCACTCCACCACCACCACCGTACACGCACCACGCGGCCGACGGCGGCACGCTCTCTCCTCCCCATCCCCTGTTTCTTCATGTCGTGAATTGAATTTGAGAGAGAGAGAGACGAGAGAAAGAGAGATAGAGGGGGGAGGAGTGAAAATTGGGGATTGTGAATTCTAATTTAGAATTTGATTTGGGTTAGTCGGGGGTATTTTAGTCCCATTTTGAATTGTTGGGTATTTGAGTTGTAAAATTAAAAGGGTGAGTAGATTTAGTGTTTATTAAGGGAGGTTGGGTAGTTCATTATAATACCACTCTTTTTTAAGCATATAAGTATGATTGAATTGTAAAAGAGAAAAAATGTACAAGTGTCGTGTCAAAAGGCACTCCAACATCATAAATAAATTGGAAAATGAGGAGTCACTCATAGGCAACATATTGCGACTGTTTCATCCTATTGGCAAAGTCTTATAGAGCTTGCATCTCAACTTTAACTTGGTCCGCTCCATTTGCAGAGGTCGATGCTGAATCCCGACCATCGGCATCGGTATTCATCTCCTGAACTTGAGGTGGGTTTACGACGGTCATTGGCATGACAGAGTCCTCTGATAGACGTGACTTCATCTCTCGATGCTCCTGGCACAACGCACACCAGTGCATGCAGCAGTGAACCATGCAAGGGTCACATGGTGAATTCTACACGCACATCACATGAGAATATTAGAAACAAAGCACCTATCTTCCTCTAATTAAGGGAAGCAAGATTAATCCTGGAAAGCACACTGGAAATAGATAAAATATGAGAAGAGTACCAACCATCAAAAGACCAAATCATAGTAGTTTTAAGTGCCTAGAAGAATAACTCCTATTACCCAGTCCCCCAGGGACCCCCTTTCCCACGAGAGAATGTAGGATTATATGACTTTTATTCAATCGATCCGTTTTTCTCTATGTTTAAATTAGTTTATGAAGTAAAATGCCTCTTCCATATAAATGCTTCCTTTGCATCAGGTGTCGCTGTTTATTAGTGCACTGCGGAGGCCTTTAATACTAACAAGCAGAAAGCGAAATTCCAATATACCAAACACCGAATGGCTTTGGATAGTAAGTACACGCTGCTTAACAAGGTTCTAATGCCAACAAGCGCAGAGAAAATTCAAGAGATCTTTAATTCTAACAAGCCTTGATACCATCTGCAGAAGTCTGTAAAGACAATCTATAATCATTGATTAAGGGATGATTCTGAGGGCCAAGGCTAGTAACAATAATTTCATTAACAAGTATGGGACCGACTGTAAAATTTCCAGGAATAAGGAAAACAAACTTTGACCGATTTTCATCATTTCATCAATATAGACAAATATTCTCAAGCACCATAGCTTTTTAATGACTATGAAACAAGAGAGACTAAATGATAAGCAGGTAAAGATACAACATAGATACAGGTGGGAACAGAGCAAGTTTAGTCCTATAACTGTAGGGGAATAGCAAACTTAATCCCAGAACTAAGGGCGTCAAAGATGGTCCAAAAAGATTCCAAAGTACAAAAAACTTGAATTTTGACTTTCTAAAGACAACATTTTAATTTCTGCAAAAAAATAAAATAAAATAAAAAAATAATAATAAAGCAAATTGACAAATAATTATATACTTCAAGTTTATGTGGGGATTACTAAATTTTTTGAAAAACACATCATGTAGATTTTATCAATGGAGTTTGGATTTGTAAGAAGTTAGGATTGTAATTGTCAATCTCCCAAATTTTGTTTTACACATCGTATTAATCAGAAACATCAAACAAAGAGTAGTTGAAAGCTCAATATTTCTCTTTCTCCCATTCAAGACAGTTGAGTAGCCACCTTTAAGGCAGAAAATCCAATACAAAAATTTAATTTACTGAAGAACCCGACATGTTATCTTTAGAACCTCAAAACGTTTACACTTAATGAATTCCAGTTACAAGATGATTCCATTCACACAGCTTGTGCTTATAAATAAGATCTAAAAAGGATTCCTGCCATGTTTGCAAATTAACCTCGCGATTAGAAAAGATTTTTTTTGCACTAAAAGAATACTGCTTACAGCTGCCAAAAGGGCCTACTGCAATTACATTGTACAGATAAAGAATATTCAAAAGAAAAAGAGAAGAGGCCCAATAGAATTAACTAAAAACAGGAATATCTAGTAATATAAATATCTGCACATGTAGATGATGTTATAAGAAAAACAAACAAGTCCAGCCCCATGGCAAACTGCAGTTTTTTTGTGGCCTGCCTAGTAAAAGATATCAGAGAAGGGGTAATGAACATTAAAACAAGGTCCAGGTATTTTTATTTTCTAGAAAGTCTGCAGTATCTGGGGTCATCAGTGATAACATAGATCAAAATAATATCGTGCTTGAGTAACCAACATAAAGCTTGACTACCAGCAAACTGAATGCTCACGCTACACGCAGAAGTCAGAAGTTGCCCTTAAGATGGTTATTCATCACCGGGTTAAAGACTCTTCAAAAGATTTATTCTATTATTTAGTTGCTATTAGTTGGTTATTATTTGAGAATACGGATTTTGATTGGGCCTCAAGTTTTTAAGTCTTCAAATAGTCAGAGTTTAGGTATCTTTGAATCATATTAGTTTAGTTGAACAGCTTCTTTTTGACAGATTCCATGAGGCATTATTTCGAGGAGTATTTTTTTCTTTCAGTTTTATTTTTTTTTAACCACCTTAACTCTACCAATTGTCCAACCTGCAGCTCCCGGACAAGTTCAACCGAATTCTGGCGAAACTGTCTGACCCTCCATCATCAACCCGAGTGCCTCCCACAGCACCGGAGGCTGCAGATCTACTGCATGATACACTGGTACCCATTGACGCCCAGTCTACAGCCGCTGTGCAACATCCCTGCACCCTCGCAGAGAATCTATTGGATAACCCCAGCCCATGTCAGCCAACTAATTTCCCCAAGATGGATCTGACATCATTCAAGGGGTTAGACCTGATACCATGACTCACCCGAGCCAACTTCATAGTGTAGAACGGATCTCAAACATGGTACCATAGTTGTGCCTCTCCATCATGTGGTGTGAAGCGAAATTATTCTTTCAAGAGTCTGGAATGTTTGGCATGTCAAAAATGGGATTCACAATGCAGCAACAATACAAGGGGGTCATCATCTTCAGAAAAAAATGAAAAACCCATGTTAGCATATTTGATAAGGGAATGGTGATTGTCTGATGGTTCGGCTTGTGTGGAGGTCCTTTGTTGGTAAATGGTTTCCGATTCATCCTCCAAAACTGGAGTTTTTCTCTCACTAATCAAGAGTTGTGTGATTAGATATTCCAGAGTCACTAGGGAAGCTCTGGTTGTGTTGCGTGGCTGAGAGTGAAGCCACGGTAGAGGAGAGGTTTATCGATTTTGTCAGCATGAACCTCGGAATTCTTGTGCCTGATGAAGGATCCAGGTCGCTCTGTGGTCTCTTCCATCCCACCTACTCTGACTTCCTGATGTCTCACCAAACTGTTACTTCTTATTTTGTATCTTCCAGACCCTGTGAAATTCCTAATGTGCCCCACTTCACATCAGCAGCGGAGTACAGAGATAACTGTGCTACAGACAAAAATACTTTCACTGAATCAACCGTTGGTCCTTTACACAAGTGTTCAGCGAAATCCCTCAATGTGCTCCTTGCTGCAGAGGACGATGAAGCCAAAGAGCTCAATCCACTGGAAAATGAGTTCAGTCCGGAACCTGATCAGTCAGTCCAACCTTGAGGTTAAGGCTGTATTGATGGGAAAGGCAAACGATGACGCTAAAGATCACAATCCTACTGGAAATGAGTTCCATCCAGAACTTGATCAGTCAATCCAACCTTGAGGTCAAGGCTGGTTCGATTAGCAAGCCAATTGTAGAAAAGGAAGTAGCTGGCTGGATGATGACTCCTTAAGAGATTTAATTAAATTTTTTGTTGCTATTTTATATTATTAGCAAATTATTTTGAGAATATGGCTTTTGCTCATGCTCCAGGTTATACACTTGGGCCTCAAGTTTTTAGGTCTTTAAATAGACAGTTATGAATTAGGGCTCAGTATCTTTGGATCATTATTTGGGAAAAGCAGCTTCACAGCATTCACTGCAAGAGGAGTTTTCACACGGCCTCATTTTGAGGAGTTTTTTTTCATTAGTTCAGTTTTATCATTATTAAAGCAGCCTAACGCTATCAATCTAATGATAAAAGAACTTCTTTAATATGATTTGTTTGTCATCTAGCAAGTCTTTCTCATCTATAGTAGATATACATTTTTTCCCCCTTATCACAACTTTCAGATGATGATAGGGACGCAGTAGATTAGTCTTATTAATTAGATCTTTAGTAGTTGTTGAGTCGTTTTTTATTAGTTGAGTCCTTTCTTATTATGTTTAATTTCTGATATTAAGTTGTTAGGTTATATTATTGTCGAGTCAAGCCCGTAAGTATATGGGCCTAGGGTTTTATTAGGGTTCAGTCAGTTTGTTATTTATAGGGATATGTTTCCTACCGTTCAGCTTATTGAGAAATAATATTAGAGTTTAGCAAATACGCTGTGGCCTTTTCGGAAGAGTGGCCTCTTCAGAGGAGAGTTTGTTTCTTTTCTGTTCTTTTGTTACTCTCTCGTTAGTTTCACCTCTCAATCACCCTTCACTCTATCAGATCAACTTCAAAGAGAATGCTCGAGGATTCTTTGACAAAAATATCTCAGAACATAAACAAGTTGGCATCTAATAGTTGCCACTATCAACTAATAAATCTTTCAAAATAGCATATATGGTGGTGGTGTTGGTGGTGGACATAGGCAACCATTAGATAAGAATAAACGAAGATCACCTTGAGATGATATTTCTTTTGCAGAGATTGCCTCCCTAGGCCAGTGTATATCCCACACATCCACCAACTGAAAAGCAGACCCTCACAAATGAGAAATGTTGTCCTCGGGTCAATAAAACCATGTAGAGCAGCAGTTGCGGCAGCGAAGGCAATGCCACCCTCTACAAAGATGGCATGGCAAATGCAAGGTCCAGTCCATGGAGTATCTTCTCTCAATTGTTCAATGTTGCGTCCAAACAGAACACAAGGGCAAAATAGTCCTGTCCTACCTGTTGCAGATAAAGCAAAAGAAATCAGAATTATCAACCATGCATAAGCAGAAAGGAGACCCAAAATAGTACTGCGTACAGTAAATGGATGAATTTTTTCAGATTATGGATCTCTTATATATAAAGCAAACCCTCATAATAGCCTTGGGAACAAATAGGACTTATTAACTATGATAAGAAAAATTGCCCCTAGGGGTAAGATATTCATCATGCTGGCAAAATATTTTACTGTTCTCGTTTCAATCTCTACAATAAATAATACTGTATTTTCTTTTATGCTTTTATATCTTCTTAAATTTTACTACCTCAGTTCAGAAGAATGACTTAAAATGAGGTCAATGTAAATGAACACAATTCAAGTTGCCACTAACTGAACAAAAAAAGAAAATGGTTTTGCATGATTATGAAGTTAATCAGTTTCTTATATAATCACAAAGATTATTCATAATTTTAGAGTTAACAAGTATAAGAAGAAAAAGGAAATCATACTTCGGTTCATAATCCTCAGGAACAGAAATTGAAACAAAAGCAATGAAAGTATTTGGCAGAGAGAAGTTGAAACAAAAACATTGAATATCTGTCAAGGAGAAAAAAGAAACAAAAGCAATTAAGTTCCACATATTACCCACAATTATGTATACCTTCTACGAAGTTCATATCTTTTCATTCAGCTATCTAATATTTAAGTCTTGAAGCTATTTTCTTTTTCCAATTTAAGAATGAAAATGGTGCACTTTTGTATGTGATAATAAAAAATTTAGGCTGATATCATTGAGATTATTGTATGGTAGACATTGTAAATTCCATGGCACTTAATCAATAATAGTTGACAAAGCAGTAGTCAATTGTCCATCTTATTATACTTCAAAAATTAAACATCTCTTTTAGTGAACCCATATAAGACTTACAACTTTCTGAATCTTCTGCACAACCAAAAACCCCTGTAGTCCAGGGTTCATCAGAAGGAGCTTGGTAGCTTTCAGGTAAAGCCTGCCCACATTCATTGCACTTTCGAACATGCAACTGCAGAATGAACCACAACAGGTAGCTTGCTAATTATAAACATGTAATATAAGTGGAAAAAAACTATCTGAACAATAAAGTTTAATGTTGCATGCACTATCAAAATTGAGTAAGTAATAAGAAAGGTTTCAGCACACAGCTCAGAAATAATCTTTATGCTTAGACTGAATGTTGGTCTGTTGGTCCTGGCCAATAATCAGATAATTTTTCTAACCAGTTGGACTGTGTTTAACAAAAATGCTTAAGGGAATGGGAATTGAAAGGATCATCAATACTATCTCGCGTAGAAAGGAAATAACAAATTTGTTTACGATAGCATAGGTAAATAAGCATAATACAGACATACAGTACATTATATGAACATTTAAATACGTGCATATACAAATTTAGATCTGTATATTGATGGAAGCATCCATATAGGACATAAAAAGATAATCAGAATAATAAGCTAGCAGAGAACTTGAAGCTTGTATGTTTCTACGAATTCTATTCTTCCCCAATTATGCATCAAGTGAAGTAACATAGTATTAACTTTCTACTTTCACTATTATTCACTATGCACATGCACATAATCCCACTCCTTCACTTCACTCAGTTCATACACGCTCCCTACTCCTATCCTCACACTTCCGTTCTTTTAAACAATGAGGATAAAAGGATGTTCTATTCTTCGGCATAGAAAAAACCAGCACACAATACCTACAATATGAACTTCCGCTTAACATTCTTAACGCCAAATAGTGATGAAATACAGTAACCATGCAGTTCTGCACACTGCCCCAATTTCCTACTGCCTTCATCAGTGCTAAAATATAGAACTGAAAAGACGTGTCTTGAAATGGGCACTGTCAAGTTTCTCTGCTTTATTGGCGTCTCTCTTTTCCAGTGGTTCACCAAGGTTCAAAATTGACATGCTAACAAACAGATACTAACCTATTTGACACTAGCAACCAGCTTCACACCTAATGCCAAAAAAAGTTCCAAGTGATTCAATCTTTTAAGAACTAGAGCAAACATCAGCGAAAGAGGCCTATCCATATCTGATATTGAGAAACAATTCAAGGAGAGAACAAGAATCGAAACTAAACTAAATCTGAACCTTTATTTCATTGTGATTCACAAATACAAGAGCGCTAAGTTTAAGGGACCAGTAGCAGTCCAATTGCTCTGAGGAATGCGACTTCCTTGCTTAACATCTCATATCTAGGGAATTCATTAAACAGAAGACAGAATTACTTTAAGAGAGAAGGATTGTTTTTTTAGGTGAATGTAACAGCGATGAGGACTAAAATCTTTTGTTAAATACAAGTGTGAACACACCGAACAGGATTCAATCACTTGATCCAAGACCCCTTGACAAGGATGAACAACAAGAGTTCAAAATATTCAAAACGAAACTCTGTGATTCCCGAGATGCAAACCAACAGGCTAAGATTTTCACTTCACCACTTAGAAATCTATAAAGTAAACCAAGAGAAGATCGCAACCGAATCGCCAAAAAAATCCTCCCTCATCGCATCAGAGGTGGATCAATCCCAGTGGAGTTTGCCATGGATAAACAAGATAGAGATCAAGAGAATTATTATACCTGAGGCACGTCAATTGGCTGATTGAGCTCCCCAGGTTTAATGTCCTCCATGGGCGATTGATCCTTGGTTAATTTGACATACCTAGAGGGGTGATCCTCCGCCATTTCAGAGCAAATTCAAAGCACAGTCGCAGAAGTGTCGCTGCTAATTCAAGCTCGTCGGTGTAATGGGTTGGGGAGGAGAAGAATTATAGACAAGTCAACTACTTTCAATGTTTTGAAAACCGGACCGGACGTCGACCCGGTTGCTTAAGTGGGTCACTGGGTCACCGGGTCGACCGGTTGACCCGTTCTTAAAAACCCGGATGACTCGTAAATATATTAATATATATAACATTTTATAAAATATATAAATATTTGAATTATTAACATGTTTTAAATTTTATACTTTATATCAATTGAAAATGAATATAAAAATATATAAAATAATAATATTTGCTCAACTATGCATAAATAACATATTAAGATGAAGTGTTTTTATATCAAAATAAACATTTAGAAGTCTTCAATTCATTCTTTTAATACGTTCCCTTTGTTATTATAATTGTCCTTTTTATTTATATATCAATTTTATTTAAAAATACAAATAGACCAAAATCAACCATTTAAAAAATATTAATTGCTAATAACATGATAAAAAGTATTTCAAGCTTGATTTCAGTAATAATGTATGATTAAATATATTTATTGTCATAATTAATAACATATAAATGTATAGTCTAAATGACTATTGTATTAGTCTATCACCAAGAGGTCTCAAGTTCAAACCTCAATAACTACAAAATTCAAATTTTTTTTAATTGTAGAGAACCGGTTCACTGGTTCTAACGGGTTTGACCGGGTCTGACCAGTTCACTCCGGGTCATATGAAAGACCCGGCTACCAGAGAACCGGACCAGGTAGCCGACCGGTTCTCGGTTAAACCGGTCCGACCGGCCGGGTTTGAAAACATTGACTAGTTTTGAGTATGACTTAAAAGTCAGTAAAGATAAACCCAATTTATTGAATTATTTAATTATAATGCACGGATTCTTCAAAAAAAAAAATATTATCATATTGGATATTTGTAGGGTGTGTGGGATTCTTGTGAGATACACGCATGGATTATGGATACGCCAAATATTTAGGGACGGATCTACCTTAAGAGAGGTAGGGGCTTAACCCCTGCTCAATTTTTTATTTTTATTTTTTAATACTACAAAATTAGAAAAAAAAATAATAATAATGAAATTATACTTCAACCCTCATGGTCATGAAGCTTTGGAAGAAGAGAATAATAAAAGGTAGTACACCTACACCCATAAAAGAAAAATCGGAAAAGTAGAAAATGAGAAGGGGCTGAATCTGCAGGGAAAAAAAATGATAAAAATAAGAGAGAGAATACTTGCAAGTTTGCAACTCTCCAAGTGCAAACTAGTGAAGTTTAATTTTTTTTTTATATAATGTATCGCTATTTAATACTCCTAATAATTTTAAAAATTTTAAACTAGTGAAGCCCTCCGGTCATTTTTTTTCTGGATCCACCCCTGCAAATATTAGATTCATAAATTCGACACGAGGGATTCGCCAAATATTTATTTGACGAATTTTCAAATAATAAAAAAATAAAAAAATATTAGATTCGCGAATCCGGTTTGAGGAATTCACGAGTCAGGTGCGGGCGCACATGGAGTTACTTTTAAAAACTTAATTATTTTGGAATTTTTCGCAAATTTTAAGTATTTTAATTTGACTTAAATTTAAATTCAATAAAATAAAGAAAGTGAGAAACCGTAAAATGAATCTTGTACATAAAATGGTTAAGCTGTTTAATTTTAAACTTTTCAAGAGCTTATTTTATTTGAATTGTTGCTTAGTTAGATAAAATTATTAAAAATAGTTCGATTTTGATTAAGAAAAATTATATACATTTATTTTTATAATTTTTAAATTAAGTTTGTATTGGTTTTATATATAATAAAACTTGAAAATGTAAATATATAGATGCATCCTTAGCGAATCGCATCTTATAATTTTTAAAATTACGTATCGTTCCCGTACTTGTTCCCCTGCCCCCGCACCTATGCAACATAGATTACTTCTAAGATGACTTTTAAGACTTGAATTGTTTGCCTGTCTCCGGACACAAACAGTGTTGTCATGGTTTAGTATCCTAGTGTTATTTATTTTCAGTAACGTACTTTCGGTATACCAAATTTGGATATGATATACTCCTCCGTCCACCAAAAGTTGACCCCCATTTTTTTGGCACACGTTTCCAAGCATCTTGTTGTAGTATCCTGAAAAATAATATTTTTTTTCAAAAAAATATTTTTAAACCCATCAACAAAACGTGACTTTTGATGGACAGAGGGAGTGCTCGATAAATTTAATAATAAATTTATTATTAAAGTAAAGCATGTTCTATAATAATAGCAATATCACAATATTATAATAACATCTACCTAATTAAATTATAACACAAAAAAATATAGTTCATACTTTATCGATCAAACTTCCGAACAACAAGTAATAGAAAAATCAATAATCATTTACAAATAAGGAGTGCATTTACTTTTTATACCTCTAATTATTGGGATATAGTGAGATAATATAATGTTATATAAATTTATACTAATAAATAGGGGACCCACCTTTATTATATAATGTTTACTTTAAATAATAATAGGTTGATATAATTATTTATAGTATACAAGTATGTCGTTTAATTTGAAGGATATTGATGGATAAAATATGAAATGTCTAAATTGCCCCTTTTTAATTGGAGAATGGTACATGAAGGTAGAGAAGTCTTTTTACAAATCTGAGCTTAGGGAATAGATTGGTGTTGCTAGACTTATAAACTTTTGAAAGTTTCTAAGGACTTGACTACTACTAGGAAGACTGTAAGAACACTTAGAAAGATTTCGAATGCTAAAAAGCTTGAGAGAGTTCTTGTAGATTGCTTGTGAGTAGTTTCATAAGTCTTCAAATGAATCGCAACACCTCATTTTATAGTTGGAGATCGGCAACTTCCCATTAGAAAGAAAGCGGCGCGTGTTCTACAACTTTCATGAATATTTGCATACGAGCAGATTTGATGCAACTAGTCAAAGTAGGAATGTAATAGCCGTAAAAATCCGTATTTGGAAAAATTTAAATTCCGAAGGAGGAAATAAATTTTCCGAGTATTTGAGATCGAGCACGGACGAAAATGAGCTTATGGGAATTTTTATAATATGTTGGAATTATTCCAATGAAATCTCGAGAATTTTTGAGAATGAAGAAATTATGGCAAGGCAAGAAATTACCCGGAATGATTTCCGGAGAATGTTACTCTGTAAATATTTTACGGAAATAAGATGAGATGTGTGTAGAGATATCCCACTAGTGGGAAAATACTACCACATCAATAGACATGTGGGTGTGTCATATGAGAGGAAATAGTTAAATAAATAAAAATTGTGTTGTGTATGTGTGTGTTACGTGTAAGAGAGAGAGCTAGGAGAGTGTTGCTTGTAGCACACTCAACTCTCATTCTCATCACCACCACCTACCTCACTTCATCTTCTTCTCTCCTCATCCTCATAGCCGAACACCCCATTTTCAGCACCAAGAACACACACTAAAACACACACTAAGCCACAACTTCCATTCCACATAAACAATCAAGCTCAAACTACACTATCTTTCACCATTCAACATGAGGAACAAGAATCCAGCACCAAATTGATGATCAAGAAGCTCTAGGGCTCCATGCAAGTCTCGTTTTTTTCTCCACCAAGAGCTTGGAGCTCGATTTTTCCTTCTTAGATTGGTAAGTTCTACCTCCCCTTGATGATCTAGCCTTGAATTGAGATGCAAGATGACAAATTAAAGCCCTATTTGTTTAGATCAATTTTCGTTCTTCATCATCAACTCATGCATTTCTTAAATTTTCAAGAATTATGCTCTACACTTGATTCGATGATGATCTATGTAAGATTTGTTGAAAACCCCTTTAATTCCTTGATGATTCGATTTCTACAGCCCCTTTCATGTCATTTATTCATGTTCTTGAGCTCAAATGATGGTTTAAGATGAGCTAAAGCCGAACCCGTAAGCATTCTTCACGTTTTTTATTCGGACATTTTATCGAACAGTTGGCGTGCACGTTTTGTTCAACATTTTCGAATCCCTTTCCCGACCCTATCTCATTTCGGGTCCTAAATGAAAGTTGTAGCATGTTCTCAGCTATCCGTAGCCAAAATTTCATCTTGATCCGAGTTCATATGCATCGGTTATGACAAATTGAAATTCAAATCTCATCTCTTTTGAAATCTGGAAATCAGCCCACTTGCGGGCTAAACTGAGAACAGCTCGTTTGAAATTTGACTTCAATTATTCTTCCATGTTGAAGTACGTTCCTTTTGCTTTCCATAGATATCTCGTTCACTCAAAACGGAGTTCGTATGAATTTACTATGATTTTTCAAAGTTTGTATCTCCAATCTGGAAATTCCGACGAATAACTTCTGTCCCGTTTTTCCAACCACGTTTTGACCACTTTTCTTTGGTCTAATGAAGAAAAGTATAACTAGAAAGTTGTTCCTTGTTTTCTGAACTTCAGTTTTGATAGCTCATTCATTCGAATCCATCAAGAAACGAGTGAGAAATCCTCACTCAAAGTTGGTACCAGAATCTGCCAAATTTCCGATTTTCAGATTCCGAGTTCTGGAAATAAATGCTTCAAACTCCCAGCTCACTCATGGGAAAATTCTGAAATTTAAACATGTCATAGCTCTATGTGTTATCTTTCCAAATCGATATCATATGCTCTGTTTCGATTTATAATGAGTGAGAAACAATTATTTTCCTAGAGGGTCGCAGAATTTCCAAATTCTCTTAGAATGTTGAACTTGTGTTTTTCATATGACGGACCTTCTACTGCTTTGTTAAGAGTCTTGATCGAGTCTTGGGACTAGTTCGAACGGAGAAATTGAGTTCTCATTTGAATTAGTCGACTTTAGCTGATTTTAGATAATTTAGAATTATCGAGTAGACTTATCGAACGTCGAGGCCATGCCGAAGTTCTCGAATGGACTTTTCTGTCTTCTCGATTAATATATTTCTAATATGCGATACGAGTTAGAAGCGATGTGAGTTCTTAAAACTCTAATGAGAATTCTAGTAATAATGTATATCTTCTGAAATGAGACTTTTCCCTAAAGGTCAAGCAAGGGACGAGAGTCGAGGAACGTGAGGAAGAAACCAGGAACCGATCTATCACTTTGCAATCAGGTGGGTGTTCTAACAAAGAAAATTATATTGTTGCTATAATGAAGCATGTTTTGAAAATAAAGCAAGTTGACTCAAAACCCTTTCATGCATAAAATGTTTTTGGTTTTATGTGTGATGTCTATCTGTGTTGGATTGCCAACGTTATATCGATCGAGCCTGAGTTAGACAAAGGTCGCTAGCCAGGTTATGTGTACATGAAGTCGTGACTGTGTGCTCCAGAGGTGGGCCGGTTATGCATGGAAACGTCCGGTGAGGTGGCCACCTTGCCGGCGTACTTACAGATATGGATAATACAGGTATGGAAGAAAATGGGAAGTGCACTCCAATTGTTTATGGAAATAAAGTTGTTTTAGTTACACAAGTATTTTGATAAAACCTTGTGATAACTGTGAAATGCATGATTGGTGATTATTTTACTGAAAATTATTTTTGGACATAACCTCACGGAGTACATCAAGTACTCAGCCCTGCTCGTGTTTTCAAAAACTTGCAGGTTGAGCGAGGTGGCAAGGGCGGCAGTGTTGAGAGGAGATTCATTCATCTTTTGAATTTGGTTCAGAAAGAGATACATATCTTCATATATGTATCTATTTTGTTAAAGACTTCAGCTGTACACTTCTATTATTTTATTTAGATAATTATGTTTAACTGGCTTCATGAACCAGTAAATCGAGAACTACTCTACTCGTATTCCTTCATGACATTGGATTATGTTCAACCGGTTTCTTCTCATGGATAACTATGTTATATTTGAGTCATGGGCTTTTTCATATCTTCATTTGCCTTCTATTTATCCATTGATCGAGTCTATTCAATGGTTCATTTTGCTAATTACCGAATTACAAGTCATTTCTCCTTTCTTTCCCGCTTCTTATATCCAACCCCTAGTCACGGTTTCCCGTCTTAGCTATCCTTAGCAAAGTGCGGTCGTGACAAGGAAGGAATGTTTTCTTCCTTATTATAGGCAAAACCCCAGTCATTGCTTGCCGCGCATATTTGAATTTAGCTCCTTTCTCTGACTCGCACTGTATTTACTTTCCTTTGAGCAATCTCACGTTGACACCTCTTTTCTGACACTGCGGCGCATTTAATGATATGTACGGATCTTGCAGACCACTTATCGAATTTGAATTCGAAGCATTGAGTCAACTTATCGCTTTGAATGGAGGACGCTTGTCGTTTTGGAACGTCTTTGATACACACTACTTCCAAACTGGAAAGGTTGCGCTTTTACTTTAAAGTGTAGTGACGCTCCAGGTTCCTTGAGTGGCACTTGAAGCAGACTCTCCCGCTTTATATCGGGCACGATCTAAGGCTTCCATACTTCGTTTCGCTACGTTTCAACTGTTGCAAAGTTACAAAATAAAATATAACGCTCCCTAATAGTTGAGCGCTATTAGTACATTTAAGCATATATGTAACTTAGGAAATTCATCAATAATAATAAGGGAAACTTTCCAAAGAGGGATTTTAGAATCTAATCAAAATAAATCATTTTTAAAATATTGATTTCATAATTCCCCCTTAACCTAATATCCTAACAAATGTATTATTATAGTGGGTCCATGTCCAAAGATAGAAAGTACATAGTTTTGGAGGACGGCTGAAAATTGAATAAAAGGCATGATTTTCGAGGACGAATGGAGTATAAGAATATGTTAAGGGCGTATAGTAGAGTATTGTTACTTTCATTTTTAGGTAATGATCGAGACAATCAAGTCAAATATGGCAATTAGAACTAAATTTATGAGACGTAGAGTCTAAGACCCAATCCTGAACCTAGATGAGGGATGCGTCCGCCTAGGGCCCAGGTCATGAAAGGGCCCAAACAAATATATGTAGTGGTATGTAGTGTATATTTTGATATTTCTCTTGACCCGATTGGAAAGGGCCCATATTGTCAAACAAAAATCTCATTTTTCTTTCCCTAATTCTCGCTTAATGTCTCACGTTTTTCTCTCTATGTAGGTTCTCGGAAGATGTATGCATGTATGCCTTTACTTATTACTACTCCATCCGAACTTCTCAAGTTGTTACATAACTTTTTGGCAATTGTGGCAAGCGTTTTCAAGCGTCTTGATGATGAGTTTTAGAATAAAAAATTTTAAAGAATTTTTTATTTTAAAAATCCCATAAAAGAAAAAAATCTTTAAAAATTTATTTTAAAACTCATTATCAAGACGCTTGAAAATATTTGCCACAATTGCCAAAAAGTTATGTAACAATTTGAGAAGTCCGGAAGGAGTAGTATTTTGTTATCTTATTCTTATTATGACATCAAATTTAGTATATGACATCAAATTTAGTATTAATTTATATAATTCCTCCACAATTTCTATTTGATTTCTTTGGCATTCTTCTATCTTCTATAAAGTTCTATTTTTTTCATTTCTCTTAATTTTGCTCAAGACATTCAAGGAATCTATTTATTATATTATTTACTTATTTCATATTTATGAACCTTTTTAAAGAGGAAATGTCCATTTCTACACACTCTTAGATAGTTTTTACAATATTTATCACTAGGATAAGGAACTTACAAATTTCAGGTGGAGGGACTAAAATACCCTTAGAGACATTTCTCTTTCCTCCTTTTATATATTTGAATTCTCTTTCATCTTCTATATTTGTTTTCTCTCTTCTGCAACCTCTCTCCTCTCATCTGAAATTACTCTCTTTTCACACACACACCGATGCCACGCGATTATCAGGGAGGCGCGCCGGAGCTCAGGGAGGCACTTCGTGAATGCGGTAGCGTTGAGGAGCAACAGCGGTGGCAGCGAAGGCGGAGCTCGAGATCCATTGAAGGCGGAACAACGGCGGAAGCCCTCTCCGATTGCGTCGATCTGCCGCAATTCGTGCTGGAGGCGATCTCTGAGGTGTTTCCGGTGGCTAGCAGCTCGACCTTCAGCTACGATTTGGGTGGGCGTGCATGTTGTTGCTGGAGTCTCTGAAGGAGGAGGATGTCGATTTGTACAGGAAGCTTGCCGTCGCCTCAACATGGAGGAAGCAGATGCCGAAGCTCGCTGTTTTCTCGTGGGCTTGCTGATAAGATGCCTGGTAAAATTTTCTTGGTTGACTTGTTGATTTGTTTCACCTTATCTCATGGCAATTTTGTGTCAATTCAGTGGTATTTGTACATTTAATGAAATAATTGTAGGATGAGGTATCTGATTTTGGTTACTGAAGTTGGATCTTTGAATTTAAGCATGGAGATTCTCTGAATTTGAGTGTGGAGATGCTTTCTGTTAATTATATTTAGAAAATAAAAAATCGTACCATTACACTTTGAGTTGGTACAATTTTAGGGTTTGGGTCTAAGTTTGGTTCGAATTTAGGGTTGAACTTTCAGTTTTTTTTGCTTTTCTTGTTTTTATGTTGTCTTTTGATAAATAGATGGTACGAATTCGTAATTTGTAAGGTACTCGTAATTTGTTTTTCTGTTGTTTTCAGTATTTCTATTGTGTGGTACGAAATATGATTTCTATTAATTATATTTAGAAAATAAAAAATCGTACTATTACACTTTGAGTTGGTACGATTTTAGGGTTTCGGTCTATGTTTGGTTCGAATTCAGTAATATGCAGTTGTTGTTAGTACGAAATTGGTTCATTTTGCTGCACATTATGTACAAATTTAATACCTATTTTTGATTTATGTTGGTACGAATTTCACATTTCGTACTTATTTTTCAGTGTATGCTACTGTAACTTCTTGTTTTTTAGTTCATTAATTTCAGTTTTGGCGAGTGTGGATTTTGTTTCTAGTTCATAAGTTTAGATCTCTCGTTCTCGTTTTACTTGAGTATAAATGAGTTTGATGTTGCAGTAGGCCAAGTCACTTCAAAACAAGCGTAATTCGTAATATATCTTTGGTAAATGTACAAATTGACTCATATTCGTACTAATAACTTCATACTTACTTATGTAATTCGTACTTTACGACATCTATTTGGCACGAATCGACTTGTATTCGTACCAATAATCATATATTTAAGTAAATATGAATTTTTCACTCGACTTTGGTACGAATTTCACAGTTTGTGATAAATAGATGGTACGAATTTGTACTTTTTGATATATCATAGGTAATCGTAATTCTTTTTTTCAGTTGCTTTCTTGTAATTTGTAATATATCATATGTAAATGGTATGAATTGACTCATATTCGTACCAATAACTTCATACTCACTTATGCAATTCGTACTATATTACAGGCAATTGGTACGAATCGTCTCATATTCATACCAATTACTATATAATAACTATGTAAATGTGAAATTCTTATTCGGTTTTGATACGAATTTCACATTTCGTACCTCATTGAAAGCGGTAATAGAAAATATTTCAACAAGCACACCTTGCATATTACACTAAAGGTAACAATTTAAAATATGGTACGAATTGCACAAATTCGTACCTCCTTACTTTTCGTAAAAAATATAAATTTCGTATTTTCTAACATTAGAAAAACAAAAAAGAAAGGAAAAAACAAAAAAAAATGAAAAAAAAAATCTGCAAAGAGACAAAAAGGTAGGTGGGGAAAGAGAGAGTTGTCATAATAGGGGGAAATATGTCATAAGGGTATATTTGTCTCACCATCTCAAATTTGGGTAGTTTTGTTAAAAAACTATCCTAGTGAATAAATATTGTAAAAACTATTATATAGTGGGTAGAAAAGTCACTGCCTCTTTTTTAAATTTGATTTTTGTACTACAATATCAAATGGCTTACATTTGTCTTGTGGGAATGAGTAGAATGTAGAATCCAACAAAATAAAAATAACAAGAAGATTGTAACTTGTAAAACATATACAAACCTCTATTTGCTTGTAACATATGCATCTACGTCTGTTTTTGTGTATAATATTAGGGGCAACTAGTAAAATAGCCACTTTGGGATAGTAAAGATAAATAATAGCCACATAGATAAAATAAAATAAAAAATAGCCACTTAGATAAAAAAGATAAAAAAAAAATAGTAGTAGTCACTAATGAATTTCGTGAATTGCTTATTTTTTTTCACTAATTCACGAATTCCCAAAATTGAATTCATGAATTCAGACATTTTTGAGTGAATTCGTGAATTCAGACATTTTTTTGTGAGTAATTCACGAATTGAGTTTGTAAAATTAGTGAATTGGCTTATATTTTTAGAGCAATTCACGAATTTAAATTCGTGAATTAGGTAAGGGCGGAAGTATTATGGTAAGAGTGACTATTTTTTATATTTTTTATCCAAGTGGCTATTATCTTTACTATCTCAAAGTGGTTATTTTTGTATAATTTCCCTAATTATTATACGTTATTTGTATTTTAGTAAAAATTTTAAAATTTAAAGGGCCCCAATTTTTAATTTTGCCTAGGGCCCCTAAAATGTCAGAATCGGGACTGACGAGGAGTATACGATTTAAATTCGGGACACACTTGGGTCAGCCGGAGGCACCGTGCGGCCGGGCTAAAACAATAGCACTTTTATTCATATAGATTGACACTTTTTTGTATAAAGATTGACACTTTTAAAAATTGTCATTTTATTCGTAAAATAATTATGTTAAAGATTGACACTTTTATTCATATAGATTGACATTTTTCTGTATAAAGATTGACACTTTGGGCCCGGCCGCACGGTGCCTCCGGCTGACACAAGTTTTTGTCTTTAAATTCCGTTACGGGTAAGACCATATTTTGACTAAAATATAGATGCCACATGATGCTAGATTGCCGAAGAATAATACTAGAAATTGCAGGATTAATTTGATATAGAATTTAATTTATTTTATTTTATTAAAGTGATGATTAATTTCTTAATTCATGCAAGGTAATAATCAAATACGATCTTTCAGATTGATATTATCTTTGATCACTCAATAATGTGAAAGAAATTATTAAGTGTATGGAATTTCAAGTTATATGCAACGTAACTCAACTGTTTTGAAATCGACAAACCAAGTATGTGTTGGTCGATTTTGGAAGTTTGTAAGAATGAGTAAATGCTTAGTATTATTATTATATCTTTTATGAGTGTGAATGGCTCTGGGATTCATCAGCAATATATCATTCAATGCAATAGAAAGCTCAGATTAATTAATTGTTAGGTTACAACAAAATAATTGTTAGAAATGACAGCTCAGATTTAAAAATTTCTCCTTTCTAATATAGTCTATGTTGCCTAATTTTCTGAATACTTCTGTCTAACATATTTGTTTACACAGGTTGCTTGCTTGCTATCTCCATGGGAAGAGCTTAAACCATTCAAATTTTATATATGTGAGTGTGTGTGTGTGGAGGAGTTGCTTATGGTATATATATATCGCATACATATGTATATGTTAATTTCTGTTGTTAATTTGGATGAGTTGTTACTTTATTTACAAATATGGATTATTGAAACTTTAACATTAGAGTTGGTAAAACCTATTGGTTGTTCATGGATCTTGTTTCATCAATCACAACATAAATTGATAAGTGGATGATTATGATTATTATGCTTATTTTATCAAGATTTAGTTGTGATCTAATGATTATCTTTTTACCATTATTTCCCATTATGCATATATACTTCAATTTATCATCCAATGGTTTGGCTTTTGTCTCTTTAATTGTGCCCCTCATCTCATAGATAGTAGTTTTCATGTAAGTAAGTAGATTTCGATTCGGGTATTTCATTGCAATTTAGTATGGCATTCTCTATTGTATCAATGAATAATCCAATCATTTTTGGCTATTTGATCGAAAATATAATAAACACGTGGTAAATTTAATTTTTATGAACTTTGTATACATCCCGTTTTCTCATTATATATATAGATATAGATATATGTATTGTCCATAAATGTCGCGCATATATGTTATTTGTCTTTATCGTTAAATATATTTGTACGTCAATATGTCGTATATAACTATATATTAAATACTTATATATATATATATAAGTATATATATATATCGTATACGGCCGTATTTGAATAATTTTGTACTTTTTTCGTCTCATTTCACTTATCATACACTTTGAATATATATAAAGTATAAAATAATATAATGAGACAAGTGAAATGAGAGGGGGAGTATATTATTACAATACAATTATGTGATCAAGTTTTCGTAATAGTCCCTCAAAAATTTTGAGTAATTTCATAGATTTGTTAAAACACATGTGAAAATTAATTTTTCTAATTATCTTCTCGAAAAACTATTTTCCTAATTATGTTTTCCATTAATTACTTGTTTGTAGGAATTGCTTTACAACAAATAGGCACTTAAAAGTTTCAAACTATTTCACATGAGTTTTGATTAAAGTTGTATATAAATTATCAATTTTTGATGTAGGTAATTTGTTCATTAAATCATTAATTTTCGATAAATTATTCATTATATCATTAATTTCACTTGCTTATCCTCTAATTAAACTCATGCAATTCCTCTATGCATAACTATATGTATAGATTATCTTTCTTGATTGTTTATAATAGATGTATTACATAACTAAGCTTCACTGCAGATAATGGACAACCCAAATGGAAAATGTGAAAGCAGTAATCCTGAGTTGGAGGAGGATGATGTTAAGAAAATCGATCTTACCCTAAAATTGGGACCATCACTTCAATATAAAGAAAATCAAGAAGAAGACAATGCTGCTACGTGCAGAGGATCGCAAGGATTTTTTGGCACTTCTAGCCAATCCTCTAATGATATGGTACTAGCTAGTTCACTCTTATCCTCTTATTTAGTTAATTTTCATTTTCTTACTAACTGAAGATTTTTCTCTAATTGTTTGATACTAATTATATAGAATAAGCTCATGCCTGGTTTAGTTTTTTTTCGACCTAAAAAGAGAATCAATTAATTGCTTTCATTACTTGTTGTTTGGTTTGAGTAAAGTTACCTTTAATTGATACTTTAGGGTTTAGGGTGGAAAGGGAATAATGACATTGTCAATCCACCAAATTATTGTTACCTCCAAAAAATAGATGAGAAATGAGGAGAAAGAGAATCTCTAACAAGTGATTTTTTTTCCATTGTTGAACCAAACAATCAATAAAAGTAACGGTTTTAGTCATCATTCCCCTTTTTACTTGATTCTATTCTATTTTCATTTTCCTACTTTAACCAAACGAGTACTAATTATATAGAATAAATGTGAGTTAAACAACTTTTATGATCAGGAGAATAGCATAGCACACTGTGTGCAACAATTGTTTATTTTACTTTTAGGGTTGCATTGTTTTCTTTGGTCGATAAAAAAAATATAAGAAAAAGATGGAAAAAATTATCACATAATGTGAACCCAATTCGTTTTCCGATGTTTCCTTAGGTGGACGAAAAATTTTAACATGTGAAAATAATATTATGATTCCAAACTCCCATAAAAATATCATCATGAATTAAAAGAAAAATGTGAAAAAATAGTTGTTTGGAGAAAAAAAATCATTTTTATTAAGAAGAATTATTCATCATATAGAACAAGTGAAATTGAAAACAAAAAATAGTAAAAAATATTTATTTCTCCTTCTTTTCCATCAAAAAGATCACACATATATAAATAGGCTCGTAAAATAGCATACATAAATTGCATGAATAATGTATGTGACCAATACAACAATCTTAAAATACAAAATATAGAGTTGACATTCATGTTATATACGGCTGTAAACCATTATATATTTATAGCAAAAATAAAGTCAATTAGCTACTCAATACAATTATTGCTAATTACAAATATATAGAACTTCTATTTATTTTTATTTTTTTTATCAGGGAAACACAACACATTCACACACACGCACCCGAGGTGACTCAAATCCCCGACCTCTTGCGCTTCGTTGTCATATATAGAACTTCTATTAGTAAATAGTTAAGTTTATATTTTAATTACTAGGTAAATCACTTAATATATCATGCATTTAGACTTCTTTTTTTTTTTTTTTTTTTAAAGTAAAAAAAAAGGATCATGCATGCATTTGGTTTTGGTTGAATGCAAGCTAATTATGCAAGTATTATTGAATTTTGGACAGGGAAATTGGAATGTGGAGTCTAATAGTTCATCGGGTGCAGCAAAAGAAGGCAGATCCAGCAACTACAACTACATGCTCTATCATCCTTTCCCTCACAATAATGTTACAACTACTCCTAATCGTAAAAGACCTAATTTAGACGATACCAAAGCTTGCAAAGCTTGTGGCTCCAACACCACTCCTCTTTGGAGGAAAGGTCCTGATGGTCCACAGGTTAGTACGTATTTTCTCTTTAATTAACTTATATGTACGTGAAATATCAAATAAAAAATGGATTTTCTGCAAAATAATTGACACATAATCTGAACCGGTGATCTTAGTGTGATCTACAGTATAACTGTATTGAGAATGCTTATGATGGTTGATGCATTAATTATGACAGTACTGACAATGCATTACGTTGCATGTTGCATTATAATTGTACATATCATACATTATAGTTATACATAACATACATCATTTTTTGTTTTGTACAAAAAACGTGTTTGGATAAAAACCGTCTTGTATTAACTTTTTAAATATAAGTATAAATTTTATGTAACACTTGCAATAGTTAAATTGATTCTTAATTTCTTTCCATGCCAATCCTCTTCTCTCTCTCTTGTTCCCTAACCCTTCCATCGGAGCCACCACACCTCCTCTTCGACTATTATTGCCTCTGCCACCGTAGTTGATCCGCCATTGTGGAGTAAATTAATTTCACCAATGCAACGGTCTCATAAATACACTAGTTTTTTTTGTTGTTTAATTTTTTTACTTTTTGATAAAATAAACAAATCGAGTATTCATGATTCTTGTATTTGACACAACACATTCCGTAGATGAGTTGTGATGGTTGCCGGCGGTGGTTTTTGGTGGTTGTCGGCGGCGCCTTTTGGATGGTCGCCTTTAATTCAACTGTTGGGGGACTAACGTTTTGAATTTAGTTTTTAATTTCCACTATTTTTGACAGAATACACGAATTGAGTCTATCCGTGAGTCGTGTATTAATCGAAGCAACAGTTTGCGATGGTGGCTCCCGGTGGTCTTATGTGTTTTCTAATTTAATTTCTTGTTAAATTGTTAAATTTTCACGTTAGAAAAGTTGAGAATGGATGGTTATTTTAGTAACAATGGCTACTTAAGTTTTTGTTTTTATTTTTATTTCAATGGCTAATTATTTGGTTTACAATAGCAAAGTGACTAGTTTAAGGATAGTCCCAATAAAATTAGTTACTCAATATGATAGGTATCTTACATTCTTTTCTTTATTTCTTTCTTTGTTTTTTTTTTATTAGGTAGCAAATGTTCTTACTACTCCATCTCATTATAATAGGGCTAATTTTCTTTTTGGGTTGTCCATTCTAATAGAGTTGTTACCCAAAATAGAAAATTTAAATTTGAAAATAAATTCGAATCTCTAATTAATGAAAATTCTAAATTTTAATTTTCTAAAAAAAATATAATTAAACTGGATATTAAAATTAAATATTAAACTCGATTTAAAATACAACGTTTAATACACCTAGCCACCTTCTAACTCCTTCATTTACTAATCTATAATATATAAATTTCAGTGCTCAAAAGAAAAAAGATTCAATTAGAACGGGCCCTCGTTACAAATCTATAATGTCAAAATTCTAGGGCTCAAAAGAAAATGCCCAATTAGAATGGGATGGAAGGAGTATAAGAAAAGAATAAGAAAAAAAAATGATTTCTTGAATGCACTCATCTCTATATGACAACATAATCGCTTCACCGCCCACTGTGGGTACATTAACTGCTGATATGGCATTGTCACGTCATCAATTTTTCTGAATAGAGTTTTGTTTCTTATATTATGATATAATTATTTTTTGTAGAATTTCTATTATATAGCTTGTTTATAAATTCCATAACCACGTCATCCGTGACACATTAAGTATGTCATGATGGACATTGAAGCATTACTTATATGATTGATTATTATTATTATTACTTTTGCACTTTTTAAAATCTATTCAGAAATCCTAATACTCCCTCCGTCTTGATTTACTGACCCTGTTGACTTTTTAGATAATTTTAAAGTTTTGTGATGATGGATTTAAAATCGAATTTTTTGAGTTTAGTTTTTTTTACAAGGTACTACGAGTGTTGTAGTATCGTATAAAAAAAACTAATCTCAAAAAATTCAATTTAAAATCCATGATCACGAAGCTCCAAAATTATCTAAAAAGTCAACAGGGTCAGTAAATCGAAGACAGAGGGAGTAGAAACAAAACTCTATTTCCGTCGTCAATTTTTCTGAATAGAGTTTTTTTTTTTTTTTTTTTTTTTTTTTTGCGATTCTTTACAGATACAAGAGTATAATTGCTCATTTCTATGATTTGATTATTGAGTGATGCTTTTTATTTTTTTATTTTTTATGATTAAGAGATTTTAATCACTCATCTGACTATGGTAAGTCTGTTAAAAAACATGGAGACCTTATCATTTATTCTTATTTTAATTCAAAAGTACTTGTATAGTAAATTTTCGAGTATTGTTATTTTACTTTTCATTTTTATAATTTTCGCTTCAAAAGTTTTTGCCTCAAAATTATTTTATTATTAGTTATAATTTGATCAAATCCTTTTGCAGACGCTATGCAATGCCTGTGGGCTGCGACACCTAAGAACTGTAAAAAGAGGTGGTGAGTGACAGTTTTTTGAAAGAAGTGAAGATGAATTATCAGCTTTGCATTTCAACATTGAAGACTTTTGCTCCATCAATAGTTCTTTGTGTTGTCTAAAATCTAAATGAACTTGCGCAAGAATTTATGTTTAATTTCTAGATTGGTTGAGTTTTTAAGAATACTAGCAAAAGTAACGTGGGAATAACCGTTATATAGTGTTTGATTAGTATGCTTTACATTTCATTTAATTTTCGTTATATTATTCATCATATGAACTTTATGTCATCTTTCAAAATTATATATACCATTTTTAGTAAGGTTAGAAAATAAAGATTCAAAGTATTTTATTGTAGAGAGCACTTGCCTTTTCATTTTATTACTATTATTTACATTTAAAAGTTATAAAAATTGTTAAGTAAAAATTATACATATGTCCAAAATCGTTAAGGAAATCATTTTTTTGTTTATTATTAGGACACACTTGGGTCAGTATGAGGCACCGTGCGGCCGGGCTAAATAAATGGCACTTTTATTCATATAGATTGACACTTGTGTGTATAAAGATTCACACTTTTAAACTTGTCATTTTAGTCGTAAATAATTATTGTAAAGATTGACACTTTTATTCTATAAATTGACACTTTTCTGTATAAAGAGTGGCACTTTGGGCCCGGCCGCACGGTGCCTCCGGCTGACACAAGTTTTTGTCTTATTAATTATGTCATTATAGGTGATATTGTGCGCCTTTTTGTTGCATGTTACATGAAGGTGTATAGCGTGAAAAATAGTAAGTCCATATTTTTTGAAGATTTATTTTTTTCGAGAAAAGGAATAAAAATATTTTTGAATATGATAGTTTAAATAGAAAAATGAAGCTTTAAATGAGACGGTGGGAGTACTATATAATTGTCATAGATAAGATAAGTTCATACAATTTTATAACAAATATCATAAATTCAGAAATAGATTCTTGTATAAATACTTGATATGCATATGGTTGATAAATTATAAAAAAGAATATAAATTTAGTACAATACTTGATATGCACATGGCTGGAAATAAAAAGTTAACCAAAAGACATGCAATGGAAAATGTAAATTTTCTACTCCCTCTGTTTCAGCTGAGTATTCAAAAAAAAATTGGCGTGGATTTTAATATATCGTAGGTGAATGATGTTAGTGGAAAGAGCGACCCACATTAATATGAGTAGAATAGTGTGCAAAAATGGAAAATAAATACTCAATCGAAACAGACCAAAAAGGAAATTGCGAATATTCAGACGAAAAAGAGGGGAGTATTACTCATCCATGAAAAGAAGTCGGTACAAAATCATTACAATAAAACGTGAATGAAAAAAATTAAAAATTAAAAAAAAAATGATATTCCTTTAAAGTGAAAGATATTCTAATACCATATTCTAATAAAAATGAAAAAATTTCGAACTCATCCAATTTTCCCCTGTCCATACAAATTTCGAAAGCCTACAAAATCATTTTTTTCCCCTTAAAATCTAAACTAAACTAAATATATCTATCTGATTTATGATTTATATCTATTCGGTATTTTTTGTGTAAAACAGGGTAAAGATAAAGATGCGAAGATCATTGGGCAACGGCGGAGGCAGAGGAATGGGCGGCGGGAGCGGTGGCACCATGAGAACCTTCCAAAGGGCCATCAGGGCCGGCGTCGGCGGCGCATCGCCGAACACCACCACCACCACCACCACCACCACCCCCATTCAGAAAGGAAAAGCCAACAACATTCACAAGAAGCAGCAGCAGCAGCCTACTTCACCCTTAACTCTTCATTCTTCGTCTTCTTCATCAGCGCCTTTTCCTTCGCTATTAAATCTTCCTATATCTGCACCGGCGGCGGCGTGGATCTCTTCTTCTTCTTCCACTATTTGTAGCGATGAATCGGAGTGGGAGTATGTTGATGGGATTGAAGATGAGACGGCGGCGCGTGCTTTATACGATGATTATTTGTTCGGAACTGTTCCATCTAGTGATGAGGTGCACCATGCAGTTTCTGCTCTTCAAAAGTGAGTTCATTAAACTATAAATTTTCTATCTTTTTAATGCTTTTTTTTCTGAGTTTTTATTGGAGTTGGTTTGGAGAAATCTAATTGTGATTAAGTGAACGAGATTAACTTGACAGAAGGTTTTCGATGCTATGGTAAATATTAGATTGATTAATCGATAAATTCCCTTTTGTTATGAAAGCTACTTTAATAACTTTATTAATCGTGACAATTTTTTTTAAGAGTTCCTTCTCCTGATTCATTAGTTCCTTTAGTTACCAACTTACCATTAGATACTATACAATTTTCTCCTCAGCAAAATCACAGATCTTAGTGTCGGTTTTTCTCTAATTTTGTCAAATTTTGTGCGGAAATGGAAGTCGAAGGTTCGATATGTTGGAAACATGTTATTCATATGTGAGAAGATCGTTCGACAAATTCGACTTCCATATATCAACACAAAATATGATGAAATTGGAAAAAAATTGACACCGTCTACAAAATTACATAAAATTGAAAGGTTATGTTATAAATATATTTCCAAGTTCGTCTGCAAAACCAGAATTTGACGAAATGTTATTGTATTTCCCATAAGTAAAGTTATAACGTTACATACGTAACGTACGCAATAGTGCCCGCTATGTAATAAACCGATATTGTATCGAATTCATACTTCAATTATTTTATATTTGTATTCATAGGAAATTGAAGAGCAACCTTTTCCTATTATGTTGAAGTGGAAATTCACACTTTGTTTCTCTATATATTCAATACATTTTCTCTGTCAAGCCACTGCGATTCATTGATTGTATTTGAATCTGTCAAGCCACTGCGAGTCATTGATTGTATTTGAAATTTTATTACTTAAGCCACATTTCTTTTTACCAGGGCCCTTGGTTCCTCATCCCATGTGAGTTCTCCAAAGGCAAAATTAGACGAGATTACGCATAAAGATATTGATGAGAGAATGATTTCCCTAACTGGCTCTGAAATAGACTGGCTTGAACCCTCACAAAATCTCTACAATTCGAAGATGTTGCAGCATCCGAGGTCAGATTTGGTGTACAATGCCTTCCATTTATTAGAAACTGAACCTTCCGTCCAGGTATGTTGCTCTAAACCTCGTTTATGGCTTAAACTTTGAACTTATTTCGGTTTACGACCTGAACTTTGATTTAATTATTTATTTTTACAAAAATGATACACTGATGTTTCAAATACTCAATTATATGAATTCTCAATCTAATATGTCACCCAATGCCATCTTTATCCCGTGTAGAAAATGGTAGTGTCTCTGTCGTCTGACAAGGCAGTATGGGACGCGGTCCTGAACAACGATGTGGTGAAGGAGCTCCGAGGGACAATGGATCGAGGTTTGTACTTTGAAAAAGTGTTTTCGTGAGGTCATTTGTACAAAAGTGTTTGTGACTAACATATTGTTTATGATGAGTAGTTTCTAGCTTAGTGAAGGAGAGCTCGCACAAGGCTTCTGACGATTCCAATGGAGACGACGAAAACATCTTGAGCTGGATTGTTTTGTTTGCAAAGGGCAAAATGATGCAGTTGTGGAACATCATAACAACGCTCATGAACAATGTGTTTGTGGGCCCAAAGCAAGACAACGAAGGAGATGATGATGGGGTGGATGGAAAAGTGAAGAGCTCCTTCTTCCTTTCACTCATCGTTCTACTTGTAGTCATCCTTGCTCGAACCAAGAACAAGGATGCTTGATCACAATTTGCCGACTTAGTCATCCTTGCTCGAACCAAGAACAGGGATGCTTGATCACAATTCGCCGACTTCACTATTTTTAGGTGTTTTTTTCAATCTTCATATACAGTCGTAGTTCTAGTTTGAAAGAAGTTTTTTTTGTTTTTTTCCCTTGCAGAACAGAGTAGTTTGTTATTGTTTAGAAATCATTTAGATGTTCCCTTTTGTGCATGCCATCACATATTGGATGAGTGTGGGAAAAGGAAATTATCAATGAAAGTTTCTTATCTTTTATATTTTAAAAAAAATACAGAAGATCCAAGAATATTTTAAATTTTTAGTAAGATCATATATTTATCTATACTCAACATCGTAGGAATTTGCGAAAATTGTGAGCGACTGAAGACTGCAGTACACTAGTACATTCTCTTTCCTTTTCTACTCTTTTTTTTTTTTCTTTTTCTTTTTTCAAGCATATGTTCTTTTCCTTACACACACTAAATAAAATATTCAAACAATCTATACATAAAAAAACGAATTTTAATTAGAATCTACTAATTTCAATAAAGCTTCTTAATTCCAATTAGAGTTTATAAAATTTTAGTTAGAGTTTATGCATTTCCAATTAGGGTTTATACATTTCCATTTAGGGTTTATATATTTTTAATTAGGGTTTATTAATTCCAATTATAATTTAATTAAATATTAATTGTATTATTTTCTTAAAAAAAATAGCTAAAAATTTATTATACACATCCATTAAATGAAGATATATAGAGATCCAACATATGTATGAGAGAGAAAAGAAGAAGGAAATTAGGAAGTGAGAGAAAAGTGGAAAAAAAATCAAAAAAATATTTAGTCACCTAGATAGGCGCTCATATAAATCCCTCAGCATATCACTACTCTAATATCGTATATATCCCATTCTTATGGTAAAATATTGATTTTTAGTATCTTCTATCTATGCGATCTAAAAAAAAAAAGACTTGAGAGTAGGTTCGAAAAATAATTTGGAGAAATTATTCAAAGAACATTAAAGGGCGAGGAACATTTTTTCGTATTCTTATTTCTTGATAGTATTTCTAGAAAATAATATTTCTGGATAGTATTTTTTCAAAATAAATCATCGTCGAATTTAGTATAATAATTAGGGTTGGTTTGGTAGCCTATATAAACCCCATGTTAGATAATAATATAGGCTTATATCATTGTTTGGTGTCTTGTATTGTAAACATGGAAGCCCATTACAAACATAAGGCCCTCTACTATAAACTCTTATTTCCATTATTTAGGCTTGTTAACAATATATCAACCACCCTCCAATAACAATCATATATGAATAGTAAATCCGCACAATGGAGAGAAAATCGGCAATTAATATGTCAAGAAACTAATTATTTGCCTGCTACATTCCGTTTTATTATAATTATTATATTGTACTATTTATTCATAAACATACCACATTACTATAAATATAAATATATCATATTATTTAAATATAAATATATTATAGAATAATTTTAAGTAATAGTATTATGTATTTTAAAATAAGAAATAATTTAAAAAAATAGTATGCATTTAAAAAATATCATAATATAATTATTTAAATAAAAATATATTTAAATAACATGATATATTTAAATAATGAGTTATTTTATTCAAAATATTATATATTAATATATTATTTTATATTAAATGTGACATTATTTTAAATAAGAAATAATATATTTTTTAATATTATTTAATCTACTATGTGAAATTGCACAAAATAAGACTAATTGATTGAAGACAAAAAATATTAATTAAAGGAGCCTTTAATTATGCCAAAAAAAAAAATAATACTATGTGCCTCTCATTTGATCTTCAGCAGAAGTAAGAAAAAAGTAAGAGGATATATTTGTAATTTTAAAACTAATACTGCATATAAGGTTAAAATAGTCCATATGGAAGTTAGTATGTGTTTTAATCTTTTCTACCAAACAACAATATTAATGTTATATAGATTTGGAATACATGCTACCAAACACTTGATAATATTGTTATCATAGTTTATCTAGATATTATTGTCATAGGTATTATTATATGGGCTAATCTTAACACTCTTACCAAACGGGCCCTTAAAGTTATATATACATGCATAGCAAAGTCCAAGTAAACTGTAAAAAGTAAAAAAAGCTAAATCAAAAACAAAGGGGAAAAAAAAAGGAGGACGTTGGCGCTTAAAAGTTAAAATTTCTAATTTAAAACTACCCCTAACCGTTGCGTCCTATCCCCGAACTGCATGTAACTTCCCTCCTCTCTCCCTTTAATTCTAAATCTGTGAAAACTATATATTCTAAGTTGAAATTTCACGAAAAGCAATTCAAAATACTTTAATCATGGCACCGCTGAAATCCAGGCTGCAGCGCTCGTTCACTGCTATTGCTCTCAGATCTTATCTTGCAGAGTTCATATCCACATTCCTCTTCGTCTTCGCTTCAGTTGGCGCCGCCACATCCTCATGTAGTTTGATTTATTTATACTAATTACTTAATTAATATGTTTTCCCCTTCTTCTTACTCTTACCACATTATATATATATATATATTGAAAAATGAAAAGGATGACTCATGTTATATTATATATAGGGAAGATGACGGCGGCTGCAGCGTCTGACCCGGCCTCTCTCACGGCCACAGCAGTCGCAAGCGCCTTCGCTTTAGCGGTGGCTGTTTACATCTCCGCCGACATTTCCGGTGGCCACGTTAATCCCGCCGTCACTTTTGGGATGGCCGTGGGAGGACATATTACCATTCCCGTCGCCGTCTTCTACTGGATCGCTCAAATGCTCGCCTCTGTCATGGCTTGCCTTGTGCTTAAAACTCTCACAGTTGGACAGGTCCCACCATAACCATGATTATTAGTTTGTTTGTGTCCAATCATATGACATAAATTGTTTTGAAATTGCAGCATATCCCTGTTTACAGAATTCCGAATGAAATGACTGGATTTGGGGCGTCCATTCTGGAGGGGTTGATGACGTTCGGGGTCGTGTACACGGTGTATGCATCTGCAGATGCGAGGCGGGAGGGGGGAGCGGGGGCTGCAGTGGGGCCATTGGTGGTGGGATTTATGCTGGGAGCTAACGTGTTGGCGTCGGGCCCGTTCACGGGGGGTTCGATGAATCCGGCATGCGCGTTTGGTGCTGCACTTGTGGGAGGGAGTTTCAAGAATCAGGCAGTTTACTGGGTCGGACCCTTGATTGGAGCGGCCGTTGCTGGACTCATGTACGATAATGTGCTTTTTCCTCAGACTTCTTCTTCAAGGCCTCCTCTTACAGAAGGAGGTGTTGGAATCTAGTCTAGTGTGCCTTGAATTAATTAATTAGTATTGTGTTGTTTACTACAGTACTTTCTTTGTTTTAGAAGGATTAATGTTTACTAGTTATAGTCTAGCATCAATTTACTACAGTACTTTCTTTGTTTTAGAAGGATTAATGTTTACTAGTTATAGTCTAGCATCAATAAATCTAAGTTTCTTGTTTTTTGCTCTCGAAACGCAAATGATGATCGATTCGATATATAGATCCTCAGATAATAATAATTTCTAAAGCGGCATAACCAAAATTACCCATTTATGATATTAACCTATAAATTATAATCAAAAGGGTGATGATCGGGCTATTTTTTACGAAAGATACTTGTTCAAGGTGCAATTGTAAGCACACCAAAAATAGTGAGCAAAATATACCCTTCATAATTCGAGAACTCAGACATTCAAGAACTCGGCTTAATTATTTATATTATTTTAAGACATATAAGTTGGCGACTTTAAGTTCAACATTACAACTAGCTTTTAGCCTAATTAAGATACTCCATTATTTATGACTTGAAGGGCCTATGTTTTCAATTGTTCTTTAGATGCTAGGGGTCTAAATAATTACTCCCTCCGTCCCCTCTCATTTGACAAGTTTACTTTTTGCACAATATTTAAGAAAAGCTTGATTAAGAATAAAATATGTTATTCACTTCATTATTAAGATGTTGATGATGATGTTAGTGGGGCTTAGCAAAGAGTTAGTGGGAGTTAGTGGGTTTTGTCTGGCCCAAAATAGAAAGTGGCCAAATGGGTTGTGACTGCCCAAATAGGAAATGCAGCCAAATGGAAGGGGACGGAGGGAGTATCCTTCTGAGTTTAGGAAAGGGAGCAGATATACCTTGCATCCGGCAATGATAATCTATAGCATTTGGTTCCATAAACCTTACCATTCATGTTTTTTTTTTTTAAATTGATGTCTAAATATTCTTTGTAACGTATGCTTATATATTAGCTTGGTAAGACGTTTCCCCTCCAACCAAGAGGTTGGAAGGGGTTCGAGTCCAAGTACAAGAGTAACTAGACATAAGGAATTAATCCTATATATGCTCTAATGAAGTTGATGAAGCAAAACAGCAATACAACAAAATAAACTAGTGTTACATAAAAGTACATTAGCAACATATATTTAATTTTCAAGAGTCTAACTTGGTTCTAAAAGAGGCTGGCAAAGATTTCCAGTCACTAGACTTGTTGAAGAACTTATTACCTCTCTTCCCAATGCCGGTGCCTGCAAGCCTAGACGTAAGCCGGCTTCTCGAATCCGGTTCCCATTTCAAATCTTTGAGAGCTGCAAACACTTTGGAGAGCGCAGGATTGATTTCTTCATCCTTTATATTGTTACAAGATATCACTTTCAGGCTCTTGAGCTCCTTCCAAGATACGATTACGCTCTCCAGCCCCTGTGTCGAAAGCACCGAGCATCCTTCTATGCACAGCCTGCTCACCCTACTACATATTCGTTCATGGAAATAAACAGCATTCACAATCACAATTTAAAATTGAATTCCAATAATTAAGGAATAAATAGATAAGAAGTATTGGTACTTGAGAGCAGTTGCAGTGGTGAAAATGTCTTCACTCAGACCCCAGCAGTTGTGAATCACTAGTTTACTCACATTCTTGCATATAACAAACAATGCCCTCAAACTCTTCTTCTCCCTCAACTGACACTTTTCCAAATGCAAGCTCTCAATAGCAGGGCAACATCCCAAATCCTCATCCAATGAAGAACCCCGGTCGATTCTCTTGCACCCGACTAACCTTAAACTTTTCAAGTTTTCACAAAAGGAAAGACCCAACATCCAACCATCCTCCATATCATGATTCGTGATCGCCAACTCTCCAGCATCAAACAGCACTGCCCAATGGCTCTAATCCCCTCAAAGCTTCCTCTACATCCATCCAGTTCCAGTTTCATTAGTCTCTTGCATCCCTGTCCTAATATGGTCAATCCAACATCCGAAACACACGAACCGTCTTCGACTCCGGTCAGCCTCAGGATCTGCAGATTCTGGCACGCTGCTATCCCACGAAGGACATGATCCTTGCACATTCTCAGCTCCAGTTCTTGCAGTGTGGGGCACCCCTCACCCACACTCAGCAATCCCATCTCGGTAGCATTCATCACCGACAATTTCTTTAAATTCGGAAATCCAGCGGCCAAAACCCCTAAACCACTGTCAACTGCATCGCCACTCAACACACAGTTCTCGTGAAAAAACCAGTCTTTACTATGAAAAGAGACGGCCCTGTTAGTGACACAGACGCCGCCCGAGTTTTCCGGCCTAATCAAGCATCCGTTATCCAAATCAACGCGAACAAGACTGGGGAATCTTAGAAATAACCTGCCCGAAACAAGAAACTGCCAATCGAGAAGCTTGATTGATCTCACGAGCCTGCCCTGCAGATTGAGCCACCGTTTGGAGACGAGAGAGTTGGCGTTTCTCTGAGATTTAGGGAGTTTTGAGAGAATCTTAAGCAAGATTTCATCGGAGAGGATGGAGGTTTTGTCGAGAGGAAGATGTGTGGGAGTGAAATGATGGATTTTGTGTGAATGAGGCGGAGGCGGCCCTTGGATTTGGTTGTTGGGGGTGAGGGGTTTGTTGAGGCGCATTGCGGAGAGTACATTGTTCAGAGCTTTCTTGCTTCTGAACCAGCTCGCTGAATCTTGATTTTCTTTGTCAGCTGAAAATCCCATCTTTTTTATTTGTTTTTTTTTCTCCCTTGTTCTTCGTTAGCTACTCTAACCCCGCCTTTTCTCTCACAATTTCAACACAAGAGAATAACTTCTACTTTAAACAAGGAATTTGGAGAGACGGGGTTATTTCTCATCCTCTTCAGTCTCTCTTCTCTCTCTCTCTCTCTCTCTGGTTCAAGAAAGCAATTGAGGACGTTGGGGGTAATAGGAATTGGTGGTGATTGGGGTTGTGTTTCCAACGGGCAATTAGTGTGGGTCCCACCCACTGCAGTTTATCCGCGAGACAATTTGAATTGCGCATTTTCAAGCTGAAACGTGGTCTATCCTTGTCAACTTGGATATGTTGTCATGTAGCCGTTACACATGTTTGACTGTTTATTTGACAAGTTTTTTTTTCAAATATGAAAATAGAAAAAAAAACCGATATTAGTTAGTTAGTTTTTTTTTTTTTTTTTTTTTTTTTTTTTTTTTTTTTTTTGTTGTGCGCGCAAAAATTCTCATAACATCTAAAGTAGAAGGCAAAAGAAGCCCCGTGCAAGTAGAGGCGACCACGGTTTCGGTTCCCCCAAAGAGGAACCGGAACCGCATCGCCGGTTCCAACGGTTTTGAATCCGGTTCTGAACCGTCGGTTCCGGTTCCGATTCGAACCGGATGGAACCGGCCCTTTTTTTTCTCTTTTTTTTTTTAAATTTTCTTCCCTATATGTATACTTCGTTTATATTTGTTTCGAGTTTAATTGTAAAAGTATTATAATCGAAAACTGTAAGAGAAATTGAAATATAACAAATCAGACGATTTTTCAATTTTTTTTTTTATTTCACCTAAACCTTTGAAGATCACATTTTGATTTCAAAGGCCGAGCCTCGTTAAAACCTCAGTGAGGAAAAAGAGTACTCGTCTAAGATTTGACATGGCAGAATTACATGTTATCGAAATCGAAATCGTTGTCGAAATCGTAAGTTTCTGCTTGAGAGGTTTCGGTGTCAGTTCCCGCGTCGGTGGTGCTTAGTGGATTATCTTGAAAGACCTCCTCCCATTTGTCAGTTAGGAACCGGTGGAACCGGCGGTTCCACTATTTTTTAATTTTTTTTCTCCCAATAAATATATTAATACATAATTAAAAAAATATTTCATGTAATATGGAATAATGGATTGATAATAAAATATGCAAAGTTCATCCAAATTTAACATGTTATCATTCTTAATTAGAATGAAAATTTTCAAAATTGACACTTTATCTTATCTTCTTCATGAATTGGATAATTTATTATCTTTATGTAAATCACTAAATTGTATATTTTGACATCTTCAATTGTAATATCCCGAATTTTCTTATTAAAATTTAAATAGTTAAAATAGTCTTTTTATATGAATTTAGAAATTTTTCCATTTCTCTTGGAGAATTAGAATAGGATAATATGTTCTATAAGAATAATTATTTATAATTTTCATAAGTGTTATGTTTAGGTATATATAATAATAATAATAATATATAATAAGTACAATTAGTATTGAATGTTTATAATTTGAATTCCATAGTAGTGTATATATATATATAACTAATAGTTTATCATGAAGATACGTATACATTATATATATATATATATATATACATATTATGCATATGAATAGTTAATATAATATTTTAATAATCTAGCATATATATTAATACGTATACTAATATAATAAGTGCATGTATGTAAATGAATAAGTTCTGCCACATCAAGAACCTACCATTCCTAGACCTAATACGTGCCTTTATTAAGATAAAGGGGAATTGGTGAATAAGTCTATACTTGATGACTACTCCAAAGCTACTTGCTGACTAAGCTGTAAAAGTTTCCTATAAATAGAGGAGTACGAAACCTCTTTAAATTACATCATCTTCCATCATTTTTAGTATATTCAATTTAGTTTTTATAGTTGAGTTATCATTGTTAGTAGAAATAAGAGTATTGCGAAAATCAGTAAGGAGAATTCGTACCGTTCGAGATCGAGGATTTAGGTTATTATCTTAAATTATTAGGTGAGGCTCTCTATACTTACAAAGTATTATTTGAGTTATTAAGCTATGATAAAATGAGATTATCCATGAAAATATTTTAATGTGTTATTACATGTTTAAGTCTCTTATAATGTATGCGATCGGGTCTTTCGGTTGGTCTAACACACTAATCGAGAGGCTGTGCGCACAGTTAGAAATCGTTGGGTTAATCACCAATTGATTCTAACTTGAGGGGATAACTTCTGGATGAAATATTCCATTGTCTCCAAATCATGGCTCCATTTGAAAAGGGAAAAGGGATCCGGCAGTGGCAATGTCCCGGGATCAATATAAGAGTAACATGGTAATACGCATGTGCGCACAATCATGAAAAATGAGGTTTTGTGTGCATAGAAGTAAATAATTTTAAAACCCTTCTATGTATACTTTATTATCATGGATATTCTTTTGATGAAAAATATTTTTGGCACAAGCCCACTGGGTACATTAGTACTCAGCCTGCAACTCCTTTCCAAATGTTTTGCAGAGTAAGGAGCTGGTGGAACAGGCGGAGATTGGGAGGACTGTTGTTGTTGCTACAGTGTTAATAAATAAAAGCTTCCGCTACGCCTATGAATAAAGTCTACCCCCCCCCTCCATGTTTATTTTTCTAGGACAACTCCGTATCTATAAATAAAATATCTACGTTCTTCTTACACCATGAAATATATATATACTACAGGTACTCAGACAAGTCGGCCAGCATGGGTTGTTCGGCTTAGTCAACCCCATAGTTTGAGCTGTATGTCCCGATCCCGTATTTAAATATTTAATTATTTTATATCTATGGGTATTCAGACATAGGCGGCCGGTACGGGAAGTATGGTTTATCTACCCCGTAGTTCGTGTTGTGCGCCCCGATCCCATATTTAATTTCTTAATATTAAGTTTATATTATCCTATGCCATAAGCCCCTTTCTATCCCCGCTTATTAATTCCAATCTCTTGCCACGTCCTGGCATACGTGCCTTCCCTCGGGAACTGGGGCGTGACATCAATTCATCATCATCATGTGACATTGTTAATTGAATATTTTGTCATTTATATGATTTGGTTTTTTGTTTAAATATTTGAATTTAAAGTTTGAATATTATCACAAGAGTCACAACTCACAAGTGCACAACATCCAACATCACTAGGCTGCTACTCCCTCCATTTCATGTAAAATGACACACTTCTTTTTGGATTTTCTGGCACGCTTTTCCACGCTTCTCGATGATGGGTTTTAAAATAGATTTTTGAAGAATTCTTTCATTTATGGGATACTATGACTGTCGTAGTATCCCGTATAAGAAAGAATTTTTCAAAAATCCATTTTAAAACCCATCATCGAGAAGCGTGAAAAACGTGCCAAAAAAGCCAAAAAGAAGTGTGTCATTTTATATGACATGGAGGGAGTATATTTTAACTTTGAATGAATAGACATCACATATGTATGTAGTTTTATTCATTTGTACTTTTTTCAATTTGAATTATAACTTAACCATGAAAAATATCTTTCATTTTACAAATTATACTTTATAATTTGTACATTAAGAATTCATTAAAATGGATGTATACTAATAAAATGTTAGATCAAATAATTAGTATGATATTTATACACAACATACAAATAAAATATAGAAATAAACAAAACAAAAAAAAATGTTAGTTTTCCGGTTTTTAATCGGAACCGCCGGTTCCCGGTTCCTCGAGAATGGAACCGGAACCGAGAATGATTCCTACGTACTACCTCCATTTCATGGAATATGACCCCTTTGCTTTTGGCAATTATTGGCACATTTTTCCACGCTTCTTGATAATGAGTTTTAAAATGGATTTTTGAATATTTCTTTCTTTTACGGGATACTACGACTGTCGTAGTATCCCGTAAAAGAAAGAAATCTTCAAAAATCCATTTTAAAACCCATTATCAAGAAGCGTGGAAAAACGTGCCAGCAATTGCCAAAAGCAAATGGGTCAAATTCCACGAAATGGAGGGAGAATATGTTAGTAAGAATCATCAATTCTTACCAATATATTGGCAAGAGGTGGCATGTTTTTTTATTATTAACATATTTGGTCGGTAAGAATTAATTATTCTTACCAATATATGGGTAAGGATTGATGTATTTTTTTTTATTCTTACTGTATTTTAGGTGTTGACAATTTTCGAAAGGGTGACATATGTAGACCTTGTGGAGTGAGCTGCAGCGGAAGTAGCTTGTGCTCAAGATTTAGGAGTTGTCTCGACACTAGCTTTATTTTCATGTTTCAGTTGTATTATTCAATCTCGAGTAGCAATTCTTTTAAGTGAAAATGCGATACATACATGTCGTATCATCAGTGAAGATGAAAAATATGAGATGCTTATATTCTATAGTTGTTGTAGGTCCCGATAAATAGATATTGGTGTATGAGGGGGAGGGGCATACACCAATTAGCCAACAGTTTTGACTTTTCAAAACAATTTGATCTTACTGAGTCGTCACTTCAGTTAATCAGAGCAGTTTAGTTTTTCCAGCTCAAACAGTGAACTGCTGAGCTTGCAAAACTAACCTGCGTGCGGAAGTTTGGTGGAAAGGTTGGCTAACAGTTTTCAACACAGTTTTCGAAGAAAACTTTAGTTCAGATAAGTGTTCATGTAAGACAGGTTATAGTGGTGCAGGTTGTGAATCATGCAAACTGTGTAAATGAATGTAAGAATAAATAGCGAGAAAAACACGAGGAATTTTTATCGTGGTTCGGAGTAAACAGCTCCTACGTCCACGCCAGATCCCGTCGAATCTGTAATCCCTTAACTTCAGATTTTTCGCTCATTTTAACACTGGTGGAGGTTCCCGTCCAAATTCAAGTCTCTCTTTAGACTGAATCTAGCACGAATCTTGAGTCGTGTCTCTTCTAACTTTACATACAAACTTACATACAATCTTACTAATGATAAACAACTAGCACTAATAATCAAACTGGAAATCTGTGAAAAGCTATCACCGTTTGGAATACAACTCTATCAACTACACTGAATATCAACAATGATGGTAGTGAGAGTGTGAATTGTGTTCTAGTATGACAGATTCTAGAAAGAATAGAAATCTTCAAAGATCAACACTTGGGAAAGCTCTAGTGATTTCGAGTGTTGATTGTGTGAATATTTAGCTTAAGATTTCAGCAGCGTTTCAGCTTGTAATTTGAGTTTCCCGTACTTTCTTTCTTGAATGACTTGAGGTATTTATAGAGAAGCATTTGTAATAGAGCCGTTGTGTGTGTCAGGATATGCAGAAATGTACACTGACACAAATATGGTCGTTGAGTTGAGGACAGGTTCTTCAGCCACAGCTCAGGTTGAACTTTGCAGGTCAAGCTTCCTATACCTCGAACTGTCTTCAGTCTTCTGTAATCTTCGCAAGAAATCTTCGAGTATTGTTAGAGCAGATTACATAGACAGATTACATAAAGGAACATTATGACAGGTTTGAGTAGATTAAGTACAAGGTCGCACTACCAACCTTGACCTTTACATAGCAACATGTCCGGGTTAAGCTTGACTGATCCAAACACGGAGACCAGCCTGTTCCAATTAAAAACTATTGTCTAAGTGTGGTTTCTAATAGCATTATCAAAACTTAGTTCAAAGAGAGAGAAGGTTCCCAACAATTGCCCCCTTTTTGATAATGCCGAAACCCACACTTTACATCTTGACTTAGAAGATTTGAACTTTACCAAAAACATAACCAAGGTTTGAAGTTCAGCCAGCTGCATGAGAAAAAGTGTTAGGAAATTTAAAGCATAACATGCAGAGGCCTGGACACTGAGATTTTGTCATCAGGAACAAAATATGATCATTTTTCATTTATAGTATCAACTGAATTGATGTACACAGATTACAGAGTTGATACAACAAATGAATGAAAACGATCAAGTCACTTCCTCACAGTCTTGAATCTCTCTTTAGCGATCTTCTCCAAGCTTACAGATCCCATAGCTGCGTAGATACTGTCACGGATCGACTTGTACTTATCACAGCCTGTGGTCTTGCAACCGTACTGAGCTGAGATATTCCTTATGAAAGTATTGATCCGGTCGATATCTGGAGTATCAGTGCCGCAGACAGTAGGAGGTTGGAAGGTCTTTATTTTAGGCGGATTGATCGTGACCTTAGCCTCTGCAGCTTTCCCACGGACTCTTTTAATGAATTCGTGGTCGGGAAAAGCTTGCATCCAATTGTAAAAGGCAGTTTTGGAGTCACCAGTGTAGCGAGCATCAACCTGCAACCAGTAGTGGTGTAAGATGAACTGGTTCAGGAACTCGTCCCACAAAGGCTGATCTTCCACTGGTAGCCAATCAGTTGGCTCTCTCTTGTCAGCTTGATCCTTGTAGCTTTCAAGACCTTGGAAGCTTCTGACGCGAGCTTTGTCCCTTGCTCTCTGTTTCCTCAGATCTTCGAGAAACAGCTTCTGCTTGCCTTCATTCTCACATTCATCTGCGGTGTAGCCAGCTTCTGCCATCATTCGAATAAGAGAGGCTTCACCCTGTGCCCTTTCTTGCTCAGACAGCTTCTGGGCAGCAGGTTGAGGGACAGCTGTCACAGGCGGAGCAGCTTCTGATTGAGTCAGAGGAGGTTGGGTGACCTTTTTCTCCTTGCCTTTCGCTTTGGCAGCAGTGCGTTTGCCTTTCCCTTCCCCCTTTTCGGCATTATCAATTAAGTGTTGAACAGTGGTATTGAGGGAGGCTTGCTCATTGGAGATTAAGGATAGGTCAGTGCTGATCTTCTCTTTAAACTGGAGGAGGGAGTTGTTGTTCCCTTGCATCTCTTCTTCTTTCTTCAGAGAGCTGGATGAGGCTTGAGCGAGCTTTGAAGAGAAACTGTTGACAAGCTGGTTGAGCTGTTCAAACTCGTATCGCAGGTTGTCAACTGAAGATGCGTAGGCGACCTTTAGTTCGGATAGCTGGTTGGGAAGCAGCTTGTCCATTGCAGCTTTCAGTCGCGTGGAGAGGAAGGTTTCGAACTGGCTTGCCACTTCTTCCCTGATGACCTGTGGCATCTCAGCCTTGATGTTTGACAGCATGGCAGATGCTGCTGTGTCCATTGCGTCAATTTTGTCCGCAATCTTCTGGTGTTCAGCAACCTCGGTGGCCTTCACCTTGGAAACTTCCTCAATGATAAATTTCTTCAAATCTGCGTGCACAGCAGTGAGAGGAGTTCCTGCGGTTGCTATAGAATAGACCGGTACACAATCATGATCGGACACTGCGTCTCCGCTGTTCTGGGATGGAGAAGGAATCGGTCTGAATTCTTCATCCTCCAGAAACCTGTCATTGTAAGAGTCTCGATCGTGAGAATAGAAAGGTTTCAAGTCAACATTGAGTACCTTGGCCTCTCTCTTCATCCTAGAGAGGACGAACTTCTTGAAGCAGTCGCGAGCTTCAGGAATGGAAGCATAGCCAAAATACTTCCCAAGATTGTGCTCTTCAATCTCTAGTTGTTCGATGGGATAAATAAGGAAGATGGACTTTAAATCACAGTAAGATCTATCCTTCCCATCGAGCAGAGCACGAAGCCGAATTGCTAACTGCCTGGTCTCGGGAGTGAGATCAATTCCAGGAAAAGACTCCATGACAGTCTTCTCAGCGTCGATCTCGATGGAGTTGACCAACATGGCAGCTGCAGTCTTGATCGGATCTTCTTCTACATCATCATCATCAGATGAAAGGATAAGATGGAGGTCAAGCTCTGGAGGCGAGCTGTGATGATGAGAAGCTTCACCGGACTGCTGGTGGATGACGATGGAGGTATCAGGATTTTCTTCCTCGAAATCTGTGTCATCCTCCGGTTGAGATTCGCTGTGACTTTGGCCAGCTTGCTCCGAAGCTGTTGACTGGAAGATATCACGAACAGAGGGATGTCTTCAAAGGTTTGACGAGCAGGTTGGTGCTGAACTTCTATGGAGGCAAACTCCGTATGCAACCTGCGTGATATGGGAGTTGGAGATTTGATGCGCACAGACTTGGCAGGTCTGTCAAGCTGCTTGCTAGGGGCAAGCTGTCTCTTTCTCCGAATGTCACGCTGCTTTGGTGGTACCCAAGCTGGGTTAGATCGACCCATGTCGTACAGAAACGGCTTCACCACATCATCATTCTTGGCAAAGACGATCATGTCGACACCAATTATGAGTTCGAGCTGCTTCTGGTCCTTGGGGACCTTCTCCTTGTTGAAATAAGTCATTCCGCTCCAGTTGAGGTTGGGGTGGAGGCAGAGAATGAGATAGCAGATTTTGGTGCCTAGGCGCAGGTTCCTGGCAACGCGGAAATCGGTCACCACTTCGCCTTCATAGGTGATCGAGAGCTGTTTGACTTCTTCATTGATGAGCTCGAGGAGAAATCGGGCCCAGTTCACGTTTAGACGCTGCACGATTGCAGTCATCACTCTAAACTTCGCTGGAGTGACAACGTCGTGATTACCAGAGTAACCAAGGAAGACTTTGTGAACGAAGTCAAAGAGAGCTCTGTACGCAAGTCTCAGCAGTGGGCGTGAGAACTTCCTTCCATCATACTTGGTTGCAGGCTGCATAAGAGCTTTCTGGTAAACTGCTTCCAGATCTGTATCCGGAACGTCCAGAATTAAACCCATGGGCTTGTGATACAGGATCTCCACAGTTCCTGAATCAGCGATGCCGTAGGTTCGAGAAATGAGCGAGAGGATCGGAATCGGCTCGTCGGACACACCAGGCAAAGGAAGATGGAATAAGGCAGAGTCGACATCTTCCGGGCAAAAATACGATAGATAGAACATCGCGACTTGCTGCGGAAGCCAGAATTTCGGCTCATGAGAGATAATCTTGAAAAATCCATCTGCTTCCTGGATGGCGGAGTACATCTCGTTCAAGCCGGCATAATCATAGGTTGAAAGATTTGCCGCAGGCTCTGTGAGAATGTACTGCTGTAGATATTGGATCTTCTGCTCGGTTGTTTGTGGTAGAGATTGAGACGTAGATTCTCCTGCCATTTCAAGAACGTCTAAATGAGAACGTAAAATTCTAGAATGCGAAATTGTTAAAGAGAGTTGCAGAGAAAAATGGCGGAAGAATGCAGAAATTGAATTTGGGAACGACGATGCACAGTTACATTCTTATATAAAAGATAAAGCGGGCGGTTGAGATTGAAGCATATCAATCGATTAACGGATGGGATTGAATCCCTGGAAATCCGTGAGATAGTGGGCGCGTGGGGTTGGTTGTGTATCCCACTCGCACTACCCTAACACTCAACCGTCGCCTCGCATTAAATGCGGATTTGATACTTTGCATGCGCTTTTTGACATACATGGAAAGTGAAGCAAGAATGTTAAGTACTGTGTCAGAATATCCTTAACAAAGATTTCAATAAATAATAAAACACATGCTTCAATAAATGAAAATGATTGATAAGGTATATAATTGATTAAGTGAAGCAAAAATATTTCATTGAAATTTGAGTATTTGGAATAATTAAGGCATATCTTTGACACATATAAAACTTGATTAAGAAAATACAGGTCATCCATTACACTTCCCTATTCAAACTGTCTTATTCACAGTTTCTGATCAAACAGGTTCCACTGTTTATGAGTTCACACCTCTTATCTAGCTGGACTGTCCTCTGTCCTTTGTGAACTGCTCTTGTGCATCCTTTTCACCAATGTGAGCTTTGATGAATTCCCACAGCTTGGCGTTCTCAGTTTGCAAGGCTGCAACGTTTTCATCAATGTACAATTTGTTCTCCAGTTCCAGCATGTTAAGCCTTCGAGACATCTTAAGAAACTCTGCTTTGTAGAAGGCTAACATCTGGTCCACTGCTATGGAGCTGTTGAGAGAGGATGTAGGAGCTTCAGTGACAGGAGCTTGGGACTGAGCTTTGGACGGGAAACCTGGAGGGGTGCCTGGAGGGGACTGTTCGACAGCAGGTTTCACTCCAACCTGTGGAGAGGCAGGTTGCGTTGTGGTCGTAGATGGAGTGAGATCTGCCTCCACAAAGGTTGCTGCTGTAGATCGAGTGATGCGCTTCTGAGAGGGCACAAATTGCAGATCCTCCAGCTTCCTCTTTCCTTTTCTGACTGACTCAGTCTGGACGCTGTCTTCTTCATCAGCTTCACTGCTATCATCTTCTTCAGCTACATCTACCTTTGAGTCACGCATTTATGTGAGCAGAAGCTTAGCTGCACCTTTGGCCTTGTTGATCTTGTGAGGCAAGATGCCAAGAATCATGATCAACTGATTGCAGGTGTGAGGAACAAGCTTGTCATCAGGAAATCCAGTGCAGACACGCCATACGCGATTTGTAAGCATTCTCTGCAGAATGATAGAGAGCTTGGTGCCATGATGAAGTTGCATGTTGGCCTTGATCCTAGCAGGTAGCTCTGCAGCTTCCTTGATGAACAGATTGACTAGTAACCTGGCCCAGTTAACATGTAACTGCTTCACCACAGCTGTTAGCAGTTTAAACTTCGATAGAGTGACAGATTCGTTCGAGCCTAGGTAAGAGAAGAACACGTTGTGAACGAACTCGAACAGAAATCTGTACTCGGACTTCAGGTCGTGGCGGTTGAAAGTTCTCTAATCATAAATCTTCTTGGGCTCGAACAGAGCTTGTTGATATACATCGTTGACGGATTCCATGGGCACATCATCAACCGTTGTGATAGCCCCTGTATCCGATAACCTGTAGGTTTGAAGGACGAGAGGAAGAAGATGACGCTGTTCTTCTTCGTTGTTGACTAGAAAAGTTGCCGTTGCGGGGTCTCCGGCCATTGATTCCAGAGAACACAGCAAATAAGCAACACTTTCCGGTAGCGTCATTCGTGGATGTTGAGTGATGATGTTGAAGAAACCATCACATTGGGTGATAGCCTCAATCATCTGATCCAAACCTCTGTATCCATAAGAGTCTAGCACAACAACTTTCTCAAAGAAGATGAGAGGGGTTGCTTTCTTCACATGAGCATTCAATGAATCTGTAGACATTTTTGCAGAGTGAAAGTAAGGATTATGAAATTCTGAGTTTATGAAGATGAAAGAACGAAAGAAATTTCTTAGAGAGAGTGAAGGAAGTTTTGAAATTTGATTTCAAAGGATTTCAAGAAACGCGTAATGAGATCAAGAATTTTCTTTCTATTTATAGACCTCCAACGGTCAAGATATGATTGATACTCATTCCTTGTTTTTCGTGAAAAACTTTTCAAATTCTTAACAGTAAAAGGATTTTTAAAAAAATAACATATATGACAGAATATATGGGGAGAGGAAATAATTTCAGCTAAGATTTAAATGGAGATTGATACGATATCTCCAGTTCCCCCTTAAAGGTTGACCGGTGATTGTTGACTTTCAACGCAGTTTGTGGCTTCAAGCTGCGTGTCACCTCACTGCTTCTCGTGAGCTGCAGTTTCCAAGTCTGTCTGTCTTTAGTTGTTCTGTACTAGTGAACTCCCTCTTTGTTAGTCTGCAGTTTCCAAGTCAGTCTACTCTTGGCTGACCTGTGCTAGTGAACTGCTGTCATTCTCTGACTTAGGCTGTGTATCCATTCTGAGCATTCCAAGCTTTCCACACAGCATTTTGAATCTCTCTTCCATGAGAGGTTTTGTTAGAATATCGGCTCTTTGGATGTCAGTATGTATTTTCTCAACTGTTATATCTTGTTTTTCCACGTGATCTCTTATGAAGTGATGCCTTATATCAATATGCTTGCATCTGGTGTGGTAGACAGGATTCACAGTGAGAGCTATGGCGCTTGTGCTGTCACAAAAGATAGGTACTTTTCGAACAGTGACATCATAATCTTTGAGTTGTTGTTTCAACCAAAGAATCTGTGCGCAACAGCTTGCTGTTGCCATGTACTCAGCTTCTGTTGTTGAAGTAGCAACTGAAGTTTGCTTCTTTGAAAACCAAGAGATCAACTTGCTTCCAAGAAACTGACAGGTCCCTGATGTGGACTTTCTATCCAGTTTGCATCCTCCATAATCTGCATCTGCATAGCCAGTTAGTTCAAAATTATCATCACAAGGGTACCATAAACCGAAGTTTGCAGTTCCCTTGACATATCTAAGGATTTTCTTGGCTGCTTCTAGATGCGATTCCTTTGGATTAGCTTGATACCGAGCACATATTCCAACTGCAAAAGAAATGTCAGGTCGACTTGCAGTAATATAAAGTAAAGAACCAATAATTCCCCTGTACAAAGTTATGCTGACAGGTTTTCCTTCAGAATCTGGATCCATCTTGCCATTTGCAATCATTGGAATCTTCAGAGGTCTGCTATCTTGGACACCAAATTTGGTTGCCAGCTCGTTAGCATATTTGGATTGACAAATAAAGATACCATCCGCAGATTGCTTGACCTGCAGGCCGAGGAAGAAGTTCATCTCCCCCATCATGGACATTTTGTACTCACATTTCATGAGTTCTCCAAACCTATCACATAGAAATTTTGACCTAGATCCAAAAATAATGTCATCAACATAAATTTGTACAAGAAGAATATCATCCTTGTGCTTAAAAGTAAATAATGTTCTGTCGACTGATCCTCTTTTAAAACCAGAATGCAGTAGGAATGTAGACAACGTTTCATACCAAGCTCTGGGAGCTTGTTTCAAACCATATACTGCTTTGTGCAGTTTGTAAACTTTCTCTGGACCTGCTTCCTCGAAACCTGGAGGTTGTTTAACGTAAACTTCTTCTCCAAGGATTCCGTTGAGGAAAGCACTCTTTACGTCCATTTGATAGACTTTGAATCTCTGATGAGCTGCATATGCTAGAAACAATCTTATTGCTTCTAATCTTGCTACTGGTGCGTACGTCTCATCATAGTCTATTCCTTCTTGTTGACAGTAACCTTTGGCAACTAATCTTGCCTTATTTCTGATCACTTCATCATTCTCATCTTTCTTGTTTCTGAATACCCATTTTACATCAATCACTCCTTGATGTGTAGGACGATCAACTAGTGACCATACTTCATTTCTTTTAAACTCATTGAGTTCCTCTTGCATAGCTGTAACCCAATCGTGGTCGGCAAGAGCTTCTTCAACAGTTTTGGGTTCAGAGTAGGATAGATAACAGCTTAGTAGACAGCTTTCACCTATCTGTCTTCTTGTCTTCACACCTGCCCTTGGGTTCCCAACAATGAGATCTTCAGGATGAGCATCGACCCATCTCCTTCGACGAGAGATTTCTTCTTCTGTGAGAATTGGTTCAGGGTCTGGTATGGGATCTTCAAACTCAAGTAGAGGTTGAGGAGTGAATGGGTTAAGCTGTTGAAGTTGTTTAGCAAGCTGATCCATTGACAGTTCTGCATTGACTGCAGGTTCTATTGAAGTTTTTGGATCAGTTGAAGAGAAGCTTGTTGGAGGAGCTTCGGTTCCCCCTTGGTTCATTTCCCCTTGCTGAATGGGTGGATTTTGTGAATTAGAATCTTGCAAGTCGGTTGGACTCCATATTAGTATTTCATCTCGAAACTGCGTGTTGGAGCCTGTTAGATTTTGACTTGCACCTGTACTTTCATCCGGTTGGGTCTCCCTGTACTCACAAATAGATTCATCAAAAACAACATGTGGGGTTACTTCCACAATATGAGTTTTCTTGTTAAAAACTCTGAAAGCTTTGCTGATCTCTGAATATCCTAAAAATATTCCTGGATCTGCTTTGCTATCAAAAGTTTTCAACTGTGATTTCCCATTATTATGAATGTAACACACACAGCCAAAAGATTTAAGATATTTAAATCGAGGTTTCTTTTCCTTCCACAGCTCGTATGGAGTCTTTCCATGTCTTGTATGAATGACTGATCTGTTCTGAGTGTAGCAAGCTGTGTTGATTGCTTCCGCCCAGAACTTCTTTGGAAGATTGGTTTCATTCAGCATTGTACGAGCTGCTTCCTTTAGTGATCTGTTGCGTCATTCAACAACACTATTCTGTTGAGGTGTGCGAGCTGCTGAAGTTTGATGAGTAAATCCACTTTTGGTGCAGTATGATTCAATCATATGATTGAGAAATTCTGTTCCGCGATCGGATCTGATTGAAATCACACTTTTGTTCTTCATATTTGATAGTTTGGTGAGTAGCGCAGGTAGCTCCACTAGTGTCTCCTTCTTCTTATGTAAGAAAATAACCCAAGTATATCGTGAGTAATCATCAACAATAACGAGAGTATACTTTTTACCATTAATGCTTCTAGGAGTCACTGGACCGAATAGATCCAAGTGGAGTAATTCCAAGATTCTACTTGTGTTGTGAGCTGCAATGCTTGGGAATGATGATTTGATCTGTTTTCCAGCTTGACAGGCCTCACAAACATGATCTTTGTAGTAGACTTGATCTGGAAGGTCATCTGCTAGCTTTTTGCGAGCAAGTTTGTTGATGGCTTTGAAGTTTAAGTGACACAGTCTCTTGTGCCATAGCCAGCTTACTTCAGGTGCAGATTTGGTGACCAGACAGGTTTCTTTTTCATCTGACCATTGTACTATGTACAAGTTATCCTGCAAAATACCGGTAAGAAGAATTTCTTCTCCTTCCTTGTTCTTTATAGCACACTTGTTAGCAGAAAACTCTACTATTTTTCCGTTAGAGCAGAACTGGCTTATAGAAAAGAGATTATGATTTAAACCTTCAACATAAGTGACATTAGATATTGTTGTTTTACCAACAATTAGATTACCGTAGCCTCTTGTTTTCCCTTTAGAGTCTCCTCCAAAAGCAACTAGAGGTCCATCACATTCAATGAAGTTTGTAAGCAAGCTTTTGTCGCAGGTCATATGCTTTGTGCAGCCACTGTCGATGATCCAGATTGCCCCGCGAGCTGCTCGCTTCCTCTTTTGAGTTTTCCCATCCTGCAATTAGACAGTTTTAGCAACCCATATGAATTTGGGTGCTTTGTTAGCAGGTTGAGATTTGGCAGCTTGGTTTCCAAGCTTCTTCTTTTGGAAACTCCTGTTGACTCGTGGCTTGGTCCGTTGCACATTTGAGTAGGTTCCATTTGAGTATGCAGTTTGCAGTTGGTAATGAGCAGGTTGATAATGATCATTTCGTTAGCACTGCTCCATATAACCACATCTGCATCGATCATTTACAAATCCACTTCCGTGTGGAAATTGATAGTGCATACTTGACAGTTCAGGATATTGGTACCAATGATGGTTGTACCAGTAACCTTCATTGTCAAGTCTCTGTTGGTTTGGCCACTGCTCATAGTAGTTTCGTTGTGGTTGAGCAGTTTTCGGTTGAGAAACTGATTTTCCTTTGTTAGCAGTTTGCACTTTTCTTTGAGTAGATTGGCTTCCTTTTTGATAAGCAGGTTGACCATGCAGTTTCCTAGGTCGCACAACCTTTTGCTGTTCTACTGGTGGTCTCAGCTGCTGTTTCCTGATGGGTTTTCCATGCTCTTTTATCAGGATTGCTTGAGGTTGCCGGGCTGGATTCTTCAATTTGATTTGTTTATCTGGCAGAGTGTGATGAGCCTTGCCTTCAGCCAATCCTTTTTCTTTTATGAACAGGACCTTCTCTTTATCCTTGACTCCACTGGTTTGACCATGGAATCCGATGCCAAACTTTATCTGAGCAGGTCTCTGAGCAGCTTGCAAGACTTCAAGCTTTTCGCCATTTTTGTTCATTCTCATTAGGACTTGTTGAAGCTTGAGCTCTTTCTGCAACAGCTTTTCATGCTCATTTGAGAGATCTGTGAGTTGGCCATTCAGTTTGATTATCTCACTGTCCCTCTTGATAAGCATTTCCTTAAGGTTTTCTTCCCTTAAGGCTGATTTACCCATTTGGACTTTTAGGGTTTCAATCTCTTCTCTTTTACTTCATCATATGGAGTGAAGCTTCCATCTAAGACAACTTTGAGCTTCAAGTTTTCACCCTCCAGCTTGGATCCTTCTATGACTACTTGTTTGAACATTTCTGAGAGCTTCTTGTAGTCATCAAGCTGTTGTTGAAACTCTTCATACGTTGGCATTTCAGGTATCTCAATACCTGCATGTTCAGGGTTAGCTGAATATGAAGAAGAGGTTTTTAGTATCAACCTTGTTTTGAACAAGATCGAGATCTTTTCCCATGAAGCATTTCTCATATTCAAGTTCTTCGTCAGCTAATCGACATTCCTCCTCATCCAATTCATCATCGTCATCTTCGTCGGAGGAGGTTGAGTCTGATAATGTGGCAACAGTTTTGGCTTCTTCCTCAGCTGCGATCATGGCATTGCGCTGCTCCTTAAGCTTTTGATCTCTTCTTGCGCGGAGCTCTTCGCGTTCAGCCTTTGATAAGTCTGGGCAGTCTGACTTATAGTGATCTGGTCTGCCACATTCAAAGCAACCACCCGTGGGAGTGTTAGAAGAATTGAATTTAGAGGGTTTTGATATACCTTCACCTTTCTTGTCGGAAGAAAAGGTGGTTTGATTTCTCTTGAAATCTTTATGATATTTGCGGAATTTGTTAAAGCGTTTTTCAAGCTTTTCATTCCTTCTAGCCATAAGTGCATAGTCCTTCAACAATTTTTCCATTTTAGAGCATAAATCTTTTGGAATTGCTCTTTCTTCTGTAATTGATGCAGCTTTGAATGCAGCATCTTTTTCTTTCTTTTCGGGCTCGGTCTTCTTGCTTGAAGACGTTTGTTGTGACCCGTGCAGTCTGATCATTTCAAACTCATTCCCAATGAGCAGATCAAACAGTTGCTCGGTTGACAGGTTGCTGATGCCCGACCTGCCGCGGTGCATGGCACTGTACACATGCCAGCTTGCTGGAAGAGATTGAATGACTTTGAGATTGAGTTCGCGCTGTGTGTATTTATCTCTCTTGAGAGCTGCGATCTCCAAAGTAATCATTGTGAATCTGTTCTTGAGCTGGTCAATGGTCTCCATTGGCTGCATTTTGAATTCTTCAAATTTACTGCATGCCACTGACATCTTATTTTCCAGCATCTCTGTTGATCCAAGACTTATTGCTTTTAAGGTGTCCCACATCTCCTTAGCAGTTCCAAGATTTCTTATCTTGGCCAGGTGGACGCCCTTAACTGTGCTCGAGATTAATCCTTTAGCGAAGCTGTCAAGTCCAGCTTCCTTTCTTTCCTCAGTTGTGTATTTTTTGGGATCTTTGATCTTTGGCACATACGTTGCTTCAGAAGCTTTATCTCCAGATATATCGGTTTCGTAGGGTTCGAGGATGGGTGTGGGACCATTCTCAATGACATCCCACATCAGCACATGATGAGCTTGGAGGCACATCTTTATTCAAAAACTCCAGTCTTCATAACCCTGTATAGAAAAATCTTCACAGACACGGAGAAGTGAAGCTTCCATATTGACAGTTTATATATGTGCAGTTTGCAGACACAGAGATCTAGTTCAAATTGACACTAAAGCACAAAAAGCTTCTAGTATACAAAAGCAGTGGTCAAAAGAACCACCGCTCTGATACCACTTGTAGGTCCCGATAAATAGATATTGGTGTATGGGGGGGGGGGAATACACCAATTAGCCAACAGTTTTGACTTTTCAAAACAATTTGATCTTACTGAGTCGTCACTTCAGTTAATCAGAGCAGTTTAGTTTTTCCAGCTCAAACAGTGAACTGCTGAGCTTGCAAAACTAACCTGCGTGCGGAAGTTTGGTGGAAAGGTTGGCTAACAGTTTTCAACACAGTTTTCGAAAGTTAAAGAAACTTTAGTTCAGATAAGTGTTCATGTAAGACAGGTTATAGTGGTGCAGGTTGTGAATCATGCAAACTGTGTAAATGAATGTAAGAATAAATAGCGAGAAAAACACGAGGAATTTTTATCGTGGTTCGGAGTAAACAGCTCCTACGTCCACGCCAGATCCCGTCGAATCTGTAATCCCTTAACTTGCAGATTTTTCGCTCATTTTAACACTGGTGGAGGTTCCAGTCCAAATTCAAGTCTCTCTTTAGACTGAATCTAGCACGAATCTTGAGTCGTGTCTCTTCTAACTTTACATACAAACTTACATACAATCTTACTAATGATAAACAACTAGCACTAATAATCAAACTGGAAAGCTGTGAAAAGCTATCACCGTTTGGAATACAACTCTATCAACTACACTGAATATCAACAATGATGGTAGTGAGAGTGTGGATTGTGTTCTAGTAAGACAGATTCTAGAAAGAATAGAAATCTTCAAAGATCAACACTTGGGAAAGCTCTAGTGATTTCGAGTGTTGATTGTGTGAATATTTAGCTTAAGATTTCAGCAGCGTTTCAGCTTGTAATTTGAGTTTCCCGTACTTTCTTTCTTGAATGACTTGAGGTATTTATAGAGAAGCATTTGTAATAGAGCCGTTGTGTGTGTCAGGATATGCAGAAACGTACACTGACACAAATATGGTCGTTGAGTTGAGGACAGGTTCCTCAGCCACAGCTCAGGTTGAACTTTGCAGGTCAAGCTTCCTATACCTCGAACTGTCTTCAGTCTTCTGTAATCTTCGCAAGAAATCTTCGAGTATTGTTAGAGCAGATTACATAGACAGATTACATAAAGGAACATTATGACAGGTTTGAGTAGATTAAGTACAAGGTTGCACTACCAACCTTGACCTTTACATAGCAACCTGTCCGGGTTAAGCTTGACTAATCCAAACACGGAGACCAGCCTGTTCCAATTAAAAACTATTGTCTAAGTGTGGTTTCTAATAGCATTATCAAAACTTAGTTCAAAGAGAGAGAAGGTTCCCAACAGTTGTACATGGGTTGGATGTATTGAGTTGGCACGTAAAAATATTAGATGTTTCTATTCTATTCTATGCTTCGAAATAGTTATGGTGTACTCGTAAGAAATACAAATTCGTATTATATAATTGGTAAGAAATTACAATTTCGTAATAAGAAAATGCAAAAATATGAATTTCGTGATATTAATGTATCAATTCTTACATATCACAAGATGTAGGTCCCGATAAATAGATATTGGTGTAAGGGGTGGGGGAATACACCAATTAGCCAATAGTTTTGACTTTTCAAAACAATTTGATCTTACTGAGTCGTCACTTCAGTTAATCAGAGCAGTTTAGTTTTTCCAGCTCAAACAGTGAACTGCTGAGCTTGCAAAACTAACCTGCGTGCGGAAGTTTGGTGAAAGGTTGGCTTACAGTTTTCAA